>CM067320.1:59644028-59700112 GCA_034231615.1 Meghimatium bilineatum
AATCTACAGTTCAATGGAAATGCACATCATTTGCACAACTTCTTTATCACTCGAGATGTGATCACTCAGCACGTAAAGATTAAGAGTGAAAATAGGTTACGCTTTGAATGCTCGTGTATTGCAAGAATGTTTTAATTGTATATATATTTATGGTACACGTCGATAAATGGTGTAATTTAATAGACATAAGTTTTTGCAGCAACACCTGTTTCTTCTTTGATCGAATACTATGCGTGTATCCCGATATTGCTCATATATGGAGATGTACAAGAAAACCAGAAGACTGGAGAAACTCAAACAATCATTCTCATATCGAAGAAAAAAGTAGTATGAGAGAGTGTACAAAATAAGAGGAATATCCTTACTAAGCCACACGGGGAAAATGTTTAACAAAATATTAGAACATCGATTACGATCATACAATGACCCACAACTTAAAAACATCAAAATGTACTTCCGTAAGAACAAAAGGTGTATGAATGATAACACTTAGACACCTAACAGAAATAGCCATAGAAAGCAACAAAAAGTTATACATCGCATTCGTCGACCGAAAAAAGGCCTTGTACAGAGGGCACAGTAGACAACTATGCAAAACACTGTCAATATACGGAGTTCCTGAACGTTGAATCAATATATGCAAGGGCATTTATACTAATAGCAAATGTGAAGTAAGAGCAAATGCAGGAGTGTCCAATAAGTTCAAAGTCAATCAGGAGCTCACCATCGGTGTATTCTAGCCACATCTACGTTTTATAACAATATCGACCTCATCTGTAAACTAACAAGTACCAACGAAGAAGGTAACTTGAAAGACAAATTGAACAAACTACTCTGCAGACGACCAAGTACTAATATCGACATCCGAAGAATAATTGCATGAACATGTTGAACAAAAGACATGCCAAAAATTCAACATGGATATTAATATGAAAACCCGAGAGATTTTTCAAATGTATTAAATCTATGCGAGTAAGAGAAGAGAGCTATAATCCCAATGATCAATGATAACAATGGCAAACCATTAGTGAAAAGCACGAATAGGAAAGCAAGATGGAAGAAATACTTCTAGTAATCATACAACTGAATAATAACAACAGAATAAAGACCCACCAACGCTAAAAAAAGATATAGAAGCCACATAACCAATTATAAAAATTCTTGAGACTAACGGGAATTGAACCAGTTAACTGGTTCAATTCCCGTTAGTCTCAAGAATTTTTAAAATTGTCCTCTGCTTCCTACTTAAATTTACTTGTATAACCAATTATACTAAATCGAGAACTAGAAGAAGCCTTACAACTTAGCCCAAGTAATAAATCACCAGGAGTGACGGTATACCAAGCGAAGCAATTAAAGCGTGTAGAAACACATGGGTCCAGTGGTTAGCCAGACTATTCACAATAGCCTAGTCAGAAAGAAAAGTACCAGATGACTGAAAAAAATCAGTAATTGTACCACTATGTAAAAACAAAGGTAATAGAGAGCGTGAATCATATAGAGGCATCTCCTTATTAAGTCACACAGGTACAATCTACGTAAAAATAATAGAACAGAGAATGCGATACATTGCAGAACCACAGTTGAGCCCCTCTCAGTTTGGCTTCAGAAGGGGAGCAAGCTGTACAGACGCACTTTTCACACTGAGACAACTGAGTGAAAAAGCAATCGAATACAATCAAGATATAAACACAGTATTTGTAGACCAGGAAAAGGCATTCGACAGTATATAGAAACATTCTATGGGGAACCTTAGAAATGTATAACATCAAAGGACAACTGTTAGATAATATAAAAGCGATATATCAAAAATGCCATAGCTCAGTAAGAACAACAGATGGAATGATTGAAACTTTTGAAACAAGATCTGGAGTAAGACAAGGATGCGTACTTTCACCCCTACTTTCAACATATACATGGACAGAATAATTAAAGAAACTCACATCCACAAAGAGGAAAACATTGCACAAAACCTGATGAGGAACTTAATAATGAAATCAATAAACTATTAATTGCTGATGATCAATAGTTTAATATACAAAGATGGGGAATTTTTGCAAAAGCACATCAATGCATTACTGTTAGCATGTCAGAAGTAAAGCATGAAAATTTATGTACAAAAACATAAGTTATGAAAATTTGCAAGTCTTCAACACCAATGAATATAATAATAGATAACACCAAAGTGAAACAAGCCAAAGAATTTAAATATCTAGGCAGAATTTTTTCCGAATTTGGAAGACAAGACAGAAAAATAGAAACAAGGTGCCCAGAAAACAAACACAGTGACTTACCAACTTTCACCATTACTTCTTCATTCAAAGATCAAGATAAAAATTAAAAAACAAATAATATCTACAATTTTTATACCAACACTGTGCTACCAATGTCAAACTTTGTCTTTAACAGCTTCGTAGAACAGAAAAATAGTCACATGTGAAATGAAGTGTCTAAGAAAAGCTGCAATGGTTACCCAAACTAGATAAAATAAGAAATGAAGAAATTAGGAAAAGAGTTGGTATAATATCATGTATCGAACATATTGAGAGGCAGCAAGTAAAATGGTTCGGTCACCTTATGAGAATGAAGCCAAACCAAATACCAATAAGAGCATATAATACAAGAATATCCGGGCGTAAAGTAAAAGAAAACGGTGGATATAAAACATCAAGATAACCTTGAACAAACAAGGACTAAATGCAACCTCGGCGACATATCTGGCCTTGAAACGACAGCTTAAGCTACCACTCCTACGCTTAATGGAAAGTGAATGCGATTAACAATCATTCACCTGGGAAAGACAATAGACAATTAATATTAAAAGACCGAAATAATGGCAATGGCAAAGAAAGAAAGAAAAATCCCAATCTTCATCGATAATAAACACATTAAACATGTAAATGAGTTCACTTACTTAAAAAAGAATTATATTGAGCTAATGGGAACACTGTAAAGAGATACAAAATAGATGCAACAAAATATACACGATCCTAGGCTAGATATCACGTATTTCCTAGAAGAAAAATGTAATTATAGACACTAAAGTTGCATTATACAAGACAATTAGTATCCCATCACTGTGCTACGTGTGCCAAACCTGGACAATGACAGCACAAGACAAACTAACAACAGTGACAGCATAAATAACATGTCTACGAAGAATACTCGGAGTGACATTAACTATTAGAATTAGAAACGATAACATCCGACAGATATCAAAACAATACCAGTAGTGAAACACACAAAAGAACAACAGATCAAGTGGTTTTCGCACTCTTCTAGACTACCAACAGATAACATGCCACAGATGACCATGACACATAGAAATAACTGCTATAAAGTCAGAGGCAGACCATTTAAATGATAATTCAGAAATCAAAGAAGCCACAGGAACAAGCTTACAAAGATCACACAAGAAGGCCTTCTACAGAGAACAATTCTACGCTGGACGCCGCAAGGCATACACTGGCCACACGTATAGATAGATAGAAAACCTGGAATGTCATAGACTCAGTTGTAATAATGTTAAGCGTGGTACATTATGTACATTAACAAAATCATTATAAGTTTATATTTTATACAGAAAATGTTTTAACCTAGTAAATTTTTAAAGAAGAAAAATGGCTTTACGTTGTCGTGGATAATCTTAAGTTGAATTCAAAAGATCTTTTCTATCTAATAAGTAGTTTAGGAAATAATAATTCCAACTGAGAATATAAATTGTGGAACGAACTATAGTTAACTTGTTCCTTTGGTGCTAAGGGCTGCACATATGGCAGGAACGATGCAAGGCAAACAAGGGATACAGCGAATACATAGATAAACAGAGATGTCTATTTCAGGGTATATTTTCCCAACACCTATTTATAGGCTTACAGCACAAAGTCATAAGGTTCCAACACCGAGTTATAAGCGTCAAATACAATTTATAGGTTCCCATCAACATGGTATATGTTCCCAGCTCTATGTTATATGTTTCTAGTAATATCTTCTATATTTCCAGTAATGTGTTATAGGTTTCCATCACCATGTTAAATGTTCACAGGAACATGTTATAGATTCCCAAGAAAATTATACAGAACCCCATCACCATGTTATAGGTTCCCATCATCAATTTGTAGAATTCCAGCGCAACTTTATAAGCTCCAATAAATTTTTATACGTTCCCATCTCTATCTATAGGTTACCATCACCATGATATATATTGCGAATATGATCATATTGGCTAGATTGTTGTTGTGTGAAATATTGCAGATGCGTCAACATATCTGACTGAGCAATGCTACAATGGTTGGTCCAGATGTGTATGTTACTCTCTTGGGATGACCTGATAGTAATGGAGTACTGCTGCACTAGAATACCTAAATCCTCATAACACAAACATGCTTGTGAAACAATAAACCTAATGTGTATGTCTCTGAAACAAATATGGAATTTCAGAGCTACCTGCGTAAACAATTAATGATTAGAAACAAATAAACACTTAACTGTTAAAAACAATGAAAGATTAGAAAAAGGGATGGATTTCCGTTTTAAACAAATTTTCCAAGAGGAGGGTGCTACATTGTCGGACATCTAACATGGAGTTCCTGAAATATTGACACTTGTTTCCACCGTGTTTAGGGGTGTTGGTGGTGGAAGAGAAATCTACATTTAGTAGAAGAGTGACGTCATGTATTTGGTACGGGCATACCATCACCAATGTACATGGACTGTCCAATCTCGCCGGTGAAAATTAATAGCTAAAAATTAAAACATACATATATATATATATATATATATATATATATGCAAATGTGTCGCTCATTGTATATTTACTTCGCACGAAGCTTACCAACTAACATTTCACTGTTTGAATGTTCACCAAGGAGAACCTGCATGGTAATGTGGTATATTGATATTTTACGCGCTCCTAGTTATCGCAGTTTATTTCAATTCAATGTTTCAATTGAAGATGTGTGTTCATTAACGGAAGATATTTCTGCACATTTCAACTTGTAAATATTAAGCTTACTTTTAATACAGCTTTCCTGGCGCCGAAACTTTAACAATACACACACAGTGCGTCTACTACCGATAATTCGATCTCCACGCAACCGATTGAGAGGTCCCCCAACCACGAAGAGGACTTGCAGGGGAAGGGTGGTCTATCGTACGATGCGCGTAGATTGTTTGATGCTTCGCTGTATGCACCTGTATCGGAAGTTCATTTCGTTAAATAATGTATGGTTAGTTTCTTTAACAATGTGGACACATCTCACGGCAATGTACTCATATTTTCTTAAAGCACGATTGCATAATAAACGTCTCTTCAACAAGATAGTAAATGTGCATGATTTTATGGAAACAGATGAAATGTTTTAAATATCCTATCATTTGATGAGTAGTTGGTCCATATTGTATGGCCATAGTATGATATTTCCAACACAAAACGCTTGATATGCATGTATTTTCAATGTTAGCGTTCATTGTTTTACCAGCGCGCTTTAGCAGTCTAAGATATTTTGGTAAGTCCAAACAAGACGTAAATTTGGTATTTAAAATTTTGACCCGACTCCTACACCCCCCCCCCCCAACGTGCCAACACTTGGTAATAATTCAGAGCTCCTTATTAAATGTCCAAAAATGTATCACTATCTCCCTTAAAATTGATTTTAGCAGATAATTTACGACAAAAAAGTCTACATTCTTTATTTTACTATTATACATATATTTTTCTTTAAAATGGAACACACATTTTTTGTATAAAAATAGTATTACTAAAGTCTACTTTATTTCAATATCCCAGCACCTCCTATTGTCAACAACTGCTATACTTTTTAAGACCCTCACCGCTCTAATTGTTAACGAAATTAATCGACAGTCCATAACCACAGTTCCTAGTGTGTGTGTTTTTTCATCTCAATAATGTGTGTAATATTAAATTAATATAATAATGGAGGGATGTAATTGTGGAAGTAAAACTTCAAATATTCTAAAGTCATTTTAGATTGCTGGCTTTTAACTTGTTAAACTTGATGACTGTTGGTATAATAGAACATGACAACATAGCCACGTTCTTCGTGATGCATACTGGCAAGTAGTAGAGTATGATCAAAATCGACCCTGACGGAACATGTCCCGATGCCCCACATATATACACAATATATAACCAGGACAGCGAAACTATGAATCAGCAGAACAGTGGGTCTGCCATTCCAGCAAGCCGAACCGGCAGCCAGGGCCGGATATTGAAGCTGGCTAACGGGGCCGGATATCGGGGTGTGGATCATATCCGAGCGGGATTTAAAAGCCAACACGGTCTACTCGGAAATATCATGTAATAATATATAGTAATATATTGACTGCATAGGAGGTTAATATTTGATGGTGGAGAGCGTTAAACACAACCGCTAATATAAATACCTTGTGATCCAATATCAAAATAATGATAAAAAAGGATTGCAGATATCTGTTCTTGGTGTTTCTAAAGATAACGAAAAGCACGAATATCCTTACTTGCTGCGATAAACTCAGGTGAACATAAATTTAATCAGCGGTGCAACTTTTAAATGGTCGCAGCAGGTAGATATCACGCATTGCTCTCTTTGGTCATTTCCTCAGCGTGAGATCAGAGCATTTCGTTCTTTCTCTGGTTGGTACATTTTGTGTACACAGCGGGAACCCGCAAGTAGCAGTCCCTAATGACATAGTGGCAGGCTATATAAGACCACCAGCGATGTAGCAGAATCACTCCTGAAAAAAGTTCTCTGCAAACTAGAGGTTCGTTCCAGTAGCAGATATTTCAACAAGATTCTTACATTACCAGTTACGTATATTTCTACAATGAATGAAAGTAAAAGTGTTAGTGTGTAATCTCCTCTTCTTCTATGTCTTTACTGTTGTAGTTTGGCATGGGTATCTATTTTCTCTTAAACTATATTATTATACATTTAATATTATCTGGTAAGCATAGGAGACTGTCTAAATGTATAGACGTTATTTTATCTGGGGGAGCAAAGAAGCATGAGTATATGCTCATATGCTAATGGTAGCTAGGGGGGGGTATATGCGATTGTATATATGTGTAGATACTAATGGTAGCTGGGAAGCATAGAAGTATGCGTATATGTATAGATACTAAAGGTAGATGCTGGAGTATACGAGATTGAGTACATGTATATATGCTAGTGGTATCTTGGAAGCATGTGATACTGTATATATATATATATATATATATATGTATGCTCATCATAGATGGGTGAGCGTAGAGGACTGTATATATGTATAGGTATTATTGAGTCCTGTGGAACAAAAGAGCATATATATATATATATATATATATATATATATACAATATACAGCCCAAGAAGGGGAGATCTCCATACATAACTTCCCTAACAAATAATTTGAAGAGAAAGAGATTACTCACTAACATTTACATTCATTGTAGAAATACATGAAACTGGTAATGTAGGAATTTTGTTGAAATATCTGGTACTGGAAAGGACCTGCAGTTTGAAGCGTGATTATTTCATGTGTGATTCTGTATCGGTCTTTCGGAATTCTCAAATTACGGTGATCTGGGAGCGATCTTATATAGAAGGCGTCGTTCTCATTAACGAGTGCCACCTATGGTTTCCCATTATGCACATAAAATATACCGACCAAGAAAAAGAACAGAGTGGCATGAGATCCCGCTGTAAAACTGGCTGATGAGAGCAACAACATAGATATCTACTTTGAACATTAAAACTTTCACAGAAGATTAAACCAGAGTGAGTTGGGTTCACGCTATTGTCGTCATTTATTTGGGAAATTGGGTATGAATGAAATGAGCTATAGCTAACTTTTAACCTGAATCTCTCGTAGCAAGTAATTAAATTCGTAAGCTTTGTTATATTTAGAAACACCACACATAGATATATGCAATCATTTGTATATAATGTTTTGTTATATTGGATGACCAATAAGTTATATTACTGGATTTGTTTAGCTCTCTCTACCCTCACGTGGTATCCTCCTATGCAGGCAGCATATTACTATATATTAATACATATTATCTCAGAATATAACTTGCTGGCTTTGATATCCTACTTCGAAATCCGGCTTTCCCTCAATATCCGGCCCCATCATCCTGACCTCGATTTGCGGTTTCGGTATCGTGCCCTTGCATCCGGCCTGGGTAGCAGGTTTGACTCGTTCAGATCGCTGTACCGCTAATATATAGTTTATATAAGCTAGACAGTGGGACATGTCCCATTAGGGTCGATTTTGTGCATAATCTACGACGCTGGTACATAACAACACTTTTAGACCCTAGTGATGATGATGAAGTGATATCTTTATCTGTTATCAGGTAGGTATTGAATTCCATTTTGTATTTCTGAGAACAGCACAAGTTCTGCTTACTGAGTAACCGAGGTGGCACCTGAACTTGTATAGGTGTGTTTTGTCTCAAAAGCATATTTATGTTATCGGGCTTTAGGTATTTGAATGCCGCAGTTACCCCTTGCCGTCATATCATCCTAAGAGCGTAACACACATATCTGGTGCTAACACTTGATCATTACTCTGTCAGATCCTTTGACATTTCTGCAGTATTGGCACGCCTAGCATTTCCCGCAACTAGGTGATGCAATAATATGTTCATTGTTGCAGACCCGCTTATTTTCGCCATCAAATGTGCAATTTGTGCCAGACAGCAAACTTAAGAAATCGAGACAATGCATGCTGTGGCGAGGATAGTTTTCTCAAAGCTTATTAATTGTCAGCCTATCCCCCAGCTTTCTTTACTCACCTCCTATAGTATGCCTTGAAAGAAGATAGTGGCCCTATTATTTGCACTCTGAACAATAGAACAATAGTTTATTACACGGGCGGGTGCGTGCGTACCTGAGTTATGTTATTAGTGTCCACGTTTCTGATGATTCAAATGTTAGACACGCATATTTTAAGGAGGCATATTTTAAATTGGCATCGTTACACGCATCGTTAATACAGCAACGCGCAGCTAATCAACACAAACTCTACTTTGGTAATACATTGTCCCAATCGCACAATCGCTCGTATGCAATCGCAGTTCATGGTATCGATAACGACACTAATTTCAAATGTGTAATATGTCGTGAGTGTGGGGATATTCACTGAACAAATTACATTCGGAAATAGAATAACTGAAATAGAAGGAACGCGCAGTCAGTGTTGGGATTCAAGTGCCAGTTGATCTATTCTTTCGAACAGGTCGTTTTCTCAGTGTCTCAGCAAAGTGTGGCTTCTCAGTAGTTTGGAGTTTCTCAGCAATATAACGCTTCTCAGCAGTGCAATGCTCTCAGCAATGTAATGTTTCTCAGCAATGCGATACATTTTTTGGTGTAATTGTGTCACATTTATCAATTATAAGTTACATAATCCCAGTAGGTGATGTAGATGTCGAAGCATCTTACATACACTTTGGAAATCATTGCTAGGTTACGCTAATATACCTGCCAATCATTCGTTCATCAGTTGCTCACCATAAATCATCTGCATTGTGATCGGGTTGTCAGTCAGTCATGCACATACCATGACCGGGCTAGGCATCATCTTTTATATGTTTGGGATATTCAGGCAGCGTTGCTATTTTATTCTTGGAAATCTATAGATACATTACACATTCTGAATGGCTAATGTGTACGATTCTAAATGTTAAACAGATGCTGAATGCGATGATGAGATCGAAGCTAGCATGGTTGTCTGATTCTGGACATATAAGGAAATCGTCACGTTTTTCATATATGTATTTTTTACCACATTCCATGCCCAAACTATTCACCAATAGCAGAGACACCACGTGCACTTTGTAAACACGGGTCATTGTGAGAGTTGAAGTTCATCTAGTTCAACCATGGTGATGCACAATGCTGGGTTCAATGAATATTGCACAAAGAAATGAAATGGAACTGTGTGTATGAAGTGTTGTGCGAGTCTTCCAGACAAGGACATTCTCACCACATTCGCATGACACCCACTGAGTGTTTAATGCAACATATTGTTTTGCTCTGAAACGTCAACATCGATACCTCCAGACGACTTATACATGGTTATGTGTAGCCCATCCATCTCATAATCTGTAAATATATCTTGTATACATTACACATACATCTTCTCATGTATGTCAGATAGCATGTATACATATACACAGACACACGAACGTAGTAATCTTACATATCTCAGTAGAAATTTTACAAATTAGTGAATGTTGTCATGAGTACATGTTTACCATGTATAACATTAACAATTAGCAACATTATGTTTGAATTACATTACATATCTCAGTAAGAATACAGGCATAGCTGAAAACATACGTGAAACAACGGTACTTATTCGTCGCCACTTTGAAGACAGCATTCATGAGTGGATATTTTCCCTGTTGGCAGCTGACACCTAGATAGTCATCAAAGTCCATCAAATATATCATGACCCCTCCATATCCGTTTTCCTTAGCGTAGCAAGTCTGTCATGATAAGAGTAATTGTAAGCGACATTTTCCGTTCGAAATACTCAAATAAATTTTCACAAAATGCAATAAAAACGTTAATGAGAAACAATTGACTGTATGTTATCGTTAATGATTCGATAAGCTGTACCTGAAAGTTGATAATTTCTTTAATATAAATAACTCATACATATACGATGTACATCCCTTATTTGTCGCTATCTTGATTAAGCTACTTTGTACGAAACTTTATACTTTGTATAGTTTGTATTTGTTGTACACAAAACCGTTGCTTAACATAATATATGTAATTAATATATTTTGAAATTACGACCTATGTACTAAATCTACTTACCTTTAAAGTGACACTTGATTCATCTTCATATCCAGCCCATAAGAAATCCTTGTACATGTAGAAGTTAATATAAGGTACGATCTTCACGATTTTTACGGCTCCGTAATTGATCATCTCACAAACCTGTTTCAAATTTACATTGAAAAGTGTATTTGACAAATTATGGAATATGTTTCACATTTACATTGAAAAGTGTATTTGACAAATTATGGAATATGTTTTACATTTACATTGAAAAGTGTATTTGACAAATTATGAAATATGTTTTACATTTACATTGAAAAGTGTATTTGACAAATTATGGAATATGTTTCAAATTTACATTGAAAAGTGTATTTGACAAATTATGGAATATGTTTCAAATTTACATTGAAAAGTGTATTTGACAAATTATGGAATATGTTTCACATTTACATTGAAAAGTGTATTTGACAAATTATGGAATATGTTTCAAATTTACATTGAAAAGTGTATTTGACAAATTATGGAATATGTTTCACATTTACATTGAAAAGTGTATTTGACAAATTATGGAATATGTTTCACATTTACATTGAAAAGTGTATTTGACAAATTATGGAATATGTTTCACATTTACATTGAAAAGTGTATTTGACAAATTATGGAATATGTTTCAAATTTACATTGAAAAGTGTATTTGACAAATTATGGAATATGTTTCAAATTTACATTGAAAAGTGTATTTGACAAATTATGGAATATGTTTCACATTTACATTGAAAAGTGTATTTGACAAATTATGGAATATGTTTCAAATTTACATTGAAAAGTGTATTTGACAAATTATGGAATATGTTTCACATTTACATTGAAAAGTGTATTTGACAAATTATGGAATATGTTTCACATTTACATTGAAAAGTGTATTTGACAAATTATGGAATATGTTTCACATTTACATTGAAAAGTGTATTTGACAAATTATGGAATATGTATCACTTTTACATTGAAAAGTGTATTTGACAAATTATGGAATATGTTTCACATTTACATTGAAAAGTGTATTTGACAAATTATGGAATATGTTTCACATTTACATTGAAAAGTGTATTTGACAAATTATGGAATATGTTTCACATTTACATTGAAAAGTGTATTTGACAAATTATGGAATGTGTTTCACATTTACATTGAAAAGTGTATTTGACAAATTATGGAATATGTTTCACATTTACATTGAAAAGTGTATTTGACAAATTATGGAATATGTTTCACATTTACATTGAAAAGTGTATTTGACAAATTATGGAATATGTTTCAAAAATATGTAAACAGGCTATTTTTTAATTTAGTCATGGCACTCGTTAAAACATGTTCCGCCCTTGTGTTGCCAGGGCCCGAAAGCGGATCAAAGAATAGATACACTGTTTACCTACCACGCATGTCGTAAAAGGCGACTAAGGAGGTTATGGGATGGCGTTGGCTGTCCCATCCCATATAGGGTCAGTGATCCAAAGCCATGCTGAAGTTGTATGTGTCAGGCCGAAAGGCGCAGATATCGCAGCAATTATGTAAACTATGACACAACGCATTCCGTTCTCCGGACTACATCCTGCTAATCTGCAGGTGTTTGAGAACGAACGCTGAAGAAGAAGAAGAAAACATGTTCATAAGTAGAATTTCTAAAGATTTTTTTTAATGTTCAGAAGAGAAAATGAAGGTAACCACGACCTATGTAAGAAGGAATATTGTCCAAAGAAAGGAGAACTGGGAAATCGGGATGATGCTGTGACAAAGGTAACATTCAAGTTAACATGAGTCTAGACTGCACATTTGATGTGTGTGGTCATTACTTTATACAAAGCATCATATGTGTTTATGTAATACGGCAACACCAATCAACATTCTTCGCTAAAGGAACATGTCAGTTACGAAGTTAATCATTATGTAGCAATGACAAATGTGGCTCGACGTTTCCTTATATATAATAATTTGGTTTGTGACGACCCTATGTATGGGTATATGTACATGGGTAAGATTATGTATGTATATGTGTAGGTATATATGTATATAGGTGGGTATGTGCATATGTATGAGTATATAGACCCAATTGTGTGTGTGTACATGTATATGGTATGCATATAGGCATAGAACTATATGAGAATTCAAAACTTTATATATGTATGAATATATAGGCTTTTTGGGGAAAAAAGATGAAAAAAGAAAAAAAAGGGGGAACAAATCTATAGGTAACACCAGCTGGTTTATCGCCCAACGACTGATGATGTCACTATAAATTCAATATTATGTGAGCGTAAATGTATTTCATATGTCAACAATGTTTATTCACATAGCACACTGGAGCATTATTTTGAGACTTTAATATTATAAAAAAGATGTCTATTGTCTATCCCCAGGTGGTTTATTATCCATTCTTGGCGTTAAGCGTAGGTTTGATTGGAGCTCAGGCTTGCAATTTAAAGCCAGATATGTGGCTTTGGCTGTGCTATGACTGTTTGTTCAGGGTGTTCCTGGCGTTTTCTATCCATCTTTCCCGTGGTCTTCCTCTGGCTTTGTACCCTTATCTCATTTGGTTATATTCATGCATATACAACTTGTCATAATGTGGCCAAACCCATTGATCTGCGGTCTTTCTATGCATTATGTGCAAGGTATGATATCTATTCTTTCCCTGATGTTTTCATGTCGTAATATATCGATCCTGGTGACCCCGGCAGCTTTCCTCAAGCATTTCATCTCACATGTCAGTATCTTTCTGTAATGTGAAGATGAGAGACACCAGGCATGGCACTGGTAGCACAGTGTTGGTATGAATATACTGTTGATCATTTGTGTTTTAACTTCCATCTCGATCTTGGGTGGAGGAAGTAGTAGTGGCAGTTGGTATGTTACTGAATTTGCCTTTTGACATCTCGTCTCTATCTCTCTCTCTTTGTCTAGGTTTCCATTTTATGTAAAAATACTACCGAGATATGTGATCTCTGTTACTTGTTTTACTCATATAGTATCTATCTGTATGTTTAGTGGGCTTGTGTTCTGCATATTTTCATAGTTTCCGTCTTTTGTGTATTAATCTTCATGTTGTTTTTCATATGTTACAGATAATAAGTTAAAATTATTTTGTAGCTGCTCTTCGTTTTAGCATATGAGGTTCTGGTCGTCTACTAAAAGCAGCTAATTTAGTTGCTCTGACCGCTGCGCGATCTTGTTCGGAGTCGGCGATGTTGTCATATGTATATTTTACCTCTTTTATTATTCTCTCTATGTTTTTTTAAAAACAAATGTATCCATATATTTCATATTATCTCCAACATTTTTCATCATTATATATATATAAATATATATATATATATATATATATATATATATATATATATATATATATATATATCGATAGAGAGAGAGAGAGAGTGGGAGCCCACCCTCTTAAGAATCTTCTTCACAGGGTTTCTGAAACATACTTTTGCAGATGCAGCAGGTGACGTTTTCATCTGCACCCTCTACATTGGATCACTCTAACTTAGCACGTTTCTGAACGAAGATAAAAACATCAGAAATATGTGTAACAGGTAACGTCACATTGTAGTGGATCAATGTTGTGGTGTCGTGGATAAAGGTTATTTCGTAATGACATTGATTATTGCAGATACGGACCACGTAACATAACTGGGAAATATAGTTAGTTAGTTAGTTAGTTACTTAGTTAGTCATTGGATCATCGTCATTGCACTCCAGACATGTCCATAGGTGGTAAGATATCTCCTTGAAGTGTATCTGCCATTACACATTGACTGACGATCCCAATACATCGTTGATTGACCATCATTCTTTCTCGCCCACGAAACTGCTCCTTTCTAGCGACAACACATTTCAAACCAAACTCCCTTATTCTAATCATGGAACAAGAGTCATCATCACTAGTACAGTCTTTTGATCGTGCGTTTTCCCGTATGGCAATAACAATGTTTGTCCGATCCATCGCTCCACCAATAGCCGTAGTAACAGCGTACGTAGCCAACCTATCCGCTCTCTCATTAACACGACTCCCACATCTCCCGGCACAAAAAATAAAAGTCACTCTACGCACACAGGAATTATTCACTGTATTCAGTGACTATTCCCGAACGTACCCTTCCTGAGCTTTCACAATCATGCTCATATAGACATTGAGTACACATGTATGCTCTTATACAATCTGTGTCCACACCCATTTCGAAGCTTTCGTTTCTGCCAAAATCTCCATTCTCAAGCTGCTTGTCGTCTGAGCGAATGCACCACTTTCCTATCTGATGGCCTCTTCCCATCTTTGATCCGTAAAGGCCCAGCACTCCTGACGTGTCTCTCCACCGACCCATCTATATATAATCATATCACCTTGCCTGGAATTATAACCGATAAGAGCGAGCACCTATCACTGTTGGACACCATTCCCCGCACTCTCTATTGAGTGTTATTAATCCTTCGAAGGCTGTTGAACTCTCTGAGAGCGCCAGACTCCATTCGGCACCAGGTAGTACATCCTCCAATCTGCACACGCTCTGTATAACGTCCGCTCCATGCACGACTTTGCTCTCTTAAGTTGACTGCCTTTCACTGATAATTTCAGTGCGAAGAGGGTCCTCTTTATCAGCGATGATGTGTAGGTAGTCCCGTACCCTGAAAATTTGTACTTTTTGCTCTGCAGTTGGGCAATCAAGTAGGTATCGCATAGCCCGTGCCGAAGTATCTCTGGTACATCCCAAAAGGGCTAGGAAAGACCATAAGCTAAAATTGAAAACAAATATATAAATCTATCAAACAAGCGTGCTGGGTACACTATTATACGACTCCGAAACAAGGACTACTTACACCAAACATGAGAGGAGACGTAACATCTTTCATATAAAATGTCTCTGCAAGATCTTAAACAACAACTGACACGACAACATTCACCACCATGGAAGTGTTGCACCACTCTCAGTTACCGTCTGTCATGGAAACACTGAATATAAATAGATTTCGTTGCCTGAGAGTTGTCCGAGTGCCAAACTGTCAATATGTTTGACGTAATTATGTGTTATAGAGAAAAAAAATCAAGATACAGTGAAATGTTATATTTCCAAATTCAGTGTCAGTTACTTGTACTTGTCTGGTTTATGACTATCACAATATACATGATATAGTTTAGAATCTTTACTTTAAAGACTGGGAACAAATATTACACAAACGAACGACAAATGGTAATTATTCAGTTTTACAGTTTGAAAAGTAAACATAATCAACGTTTCCACCACACATCCCTTTTCAAGAGAAAAACAAAAAGAAATTATAATAGGACAAAATTAAATTTAAGAAAAATATGTAGTCATCTATGTTATCATAGACGATTGAGAGACAGAAGGTGAAAATACCATACCAATCATACGTTATATGTTGAATTATGTTAGTAGACAATGTACATGTGTATATATGTGTGAGAAGCAAGGTTCACAAATTAAAGTCACACATGAAAATAAAGTTAGCCCTCCCTGCTTTATGAACGTTGATTATTCAACACAATAATCCGTTATGTGAAAATGGCAGGAAAAACAACAGAGAATAGTGGAGAAAGTAAGTCAGAAAGACTGAAACTACAAAATATTATTGGAAACACAAAAAGATAACCCAAAATTTAAACAAATAAATTAACATTGATGACAATTGCACATCTGTAGAGTTACATTACTTATAAGTATAAGTAATATTACAACATATAAGTTACATTACTTATAAGTATAAGTAATATTACAACATATAAGTTACATTACTTGAAACATTTGGTAAGACATATTTCAAATATATTTATCCAGAAAAGTTTAGAAAACCTAAATTTGTTGAACGACAGTTCATTACCTCGTTATATGCCATAAATCCTTTGATTTTCGTAAATGGTTCAGGGTCACCTCCACCAGCATGTGTCGGCGAATGAAGGTAAGGCTCTAGATTGCTCTTAAGCTTGTGAGTGTTGCCGTACATTGGAATTGCAACGTTAAATTTATATGGGTCACCTGACAATTTCTTGTAGAACTTCATAGCCCAATCCTTATAATATTACAGATATTAAAACATTCGTGAATGCAGTGTTACATTTAGTACGCCATTGACATACATACATTCATATTCACAAATACATTATCACCAGTAGCAGAGGATACCAAATCGGTGAAAGATGTAGCATTTTTTAAAGAATATGTCAGTCAGATCCTCTTTTGCCAGGTTTGGCGCATAGGGCGGATGTCATAGTTCTCGATGCCTGTCGGTCAGTTGTCAATGATTACAGGTCTTGTGAAATTTATGCCTGTTGATTTTAATTCATTCATAACAGTTGTTATGAGCGTTGTGTTTGGTCTTCCCTGTTTTTTTCCCCATCTGGTGTCCACATGAATACCTGTCGTGGAATTATGTCTTCATTCTAAGTATGTGGCCGATGTATGTCCAGAGGCGTTTTCTGATGATGTTCGTTACATATTATTATTTTGTCTCCTCTCTTAGTATGTCGTTTGAAGTGAAATGTTTTTCCATTAGTATTTGTGATTTTTCTGAGGCATCTAATCTCGAAGGCAACTAACTTCTTATTCATTATTGCGGTAGATTTCAAACTTTAACATCCATATGTCAATGATGGAATCACACTTGTGTTGAATAGTCGCAGTTTGATGTTTTTACTTGCGATCTTGGATCTCCAGATGTTTGAAAGTTCGTTAAAGGCGTTGGATGCTAGAGCGATTCGAGGCTTTATTTCTGAGTTGGTATCCGCTTCTGCTGTTATCTTGCTTCCCAAATATACGAAATTCGAAACGTTGTCTAGTATATTATCATCTAGTTGAATTGATTCTGTCAGGCCGGTTAAGTTCATAATTTTATAATAAAGTTCATAATAAAGAATATGAGACGTTTATATATGTGTTGTATCAGCATTCATAATCCTGTCTTTGATATGCAGTGATATTTTTGGTAGTTCTTGAGTATACAATAGTTTCCTTTCCAAACTTATGTACAACACCGGCATGTTTACTTCTCTCGAGTGAGTCGTAATCATTGTACTATACCTTCGTGTAATCTTCTTTCCAATGCGTGGTGATTGTTGTAACACACCTTCATGTCTAGTTCCAGTGTGGCGTGGCATGTTTAAAACACCTTTATGTATTCTTTTCAGTGTGGCGTGAACTTTGCACTTTACCTTCATGTATTCGTCTATCCAGTCAGTGTGGCGTGACCGTTCTTACAAACCTTCATGTATCTGTCCAGTGTGGGATGATTGTAGAAACACGATTTCATGTGTTTGTCCCTCCATTGTGTCGTTATGATTGTAACACTACTTCATGTATTATTCTCGCAGTGTGTCCTAATCTATGTTACACACCGGCATGCACTCCTCTGGCTAGTGTGGCGCGATGATTGTTACACCCAAATGCATGCTTTCTCTTTGTAATACACTTTCATGTAATCTTCTCTCCAGTGTTGTGTGATCATTTTACCATATGGCCATGTATTCTTCTTCCCAGTGTGACGTCATCATTGCACCACAGCTTATGTATTTGGGAAACACTTACGCAATCACATTTTACACGATATTGCAGATATGTATATTTGTAATTTAGCGGATTAGATGGCAGTGAAATCCAGCACGATGCCAGTATCCCTCACACATTTGATTGGGTATTCCGTGAAAATAATGTGTATTTTTCTTCTTCTGCGTTCGTTCTCAAACTACTGCAGATTAGCAGGATGTAGTCCGGAGAACGGAATGCGCTGTCATGGTTTACAGCATTGCTGCGATATTTGCACCTTTCGACCTGACACATCCGACTGCAGCATTGGGTCATTGACACTATATGGGATGGGACAGCCAACTCCATATCATAACCTCATTAGTCACCTTTTACGATATGCGTGGAAGGTAAATAGTATTGCTATTCTTTACTCCCCTTTCGGTCCTCGGCAACACAAGGGTGAATTGTGTATTCTTAATTAACAAATGTCAATTTAAGATTATGTGTTTTTCTTTATTCTTTAAATGTTAGACGTATACTCAAGGGTGTCCACTGAAACGTGTATGTACTTTACATAGCTATGTTGCTCTTATGATTTTCTTGATAATTTTATATAATTTTCTTTAGTGAGAATGTTTCAATATCTCTGTTTACAAAAATGACAGTTTGTTATTTAATTAGTTCTTTTGTAAATACCGAAATTTACGAAATAGTGGTGTGAACTGCTTAAAAGTAGTAATTATACGTTGCATTTACATTTAAGAATGCAATTGTATGATCGTATGCTGATGAAAAGGGAAAAATAAATACAACCGGAATAAGAACACGACATATCAACACACAATGGAGACCCCATTGATGCAACAATGTAACAAACCGTGATATGTAAATCTTCGTTAAAAATGACTGGTTTGCTCTGTAGCCTATTTTATAATCACAATAGTTAGTAATTTTGTCCGGCCAAATCCAATAATGGTCAACAATTTAACATCGATTTCGATAATACAATGAGGAGAATTCTACGTCATTATACGTGCTCTCCAGACTCGGGAAACTATACATGTTTGATTGGCAGGAATTCGGCAAAACATCATATTCTATTATTACGTATACTCAAGGTTTAGAATACGATCCAGGTTGCCTCACACTTGGTTGGCAGCATAATCAAAAACTTAAAGCACAATGCACCATCCTGTATCTATAATGTTCTTGCCATGCAGCAAGAGGTTACTGACTGCTACCGTTCTATAATGATTATTAACTATTTATTTTAATTTCCACATGACATATTTCATTTAAATCCACCCGTAACAATCCACCTCCTGTATTATGACAATACACAAATCAGTCTATACCCTGCATCCAACAGCTTGCTTAACTATTTGAGTTCTTTCAAAGTAGTAATTACGCTCATCAAACTACCACTTGCCACTACTTACTAGTTGAACTGAAAGCACAATTTTCTTCCTTAATATATTTGAACATGTATTGGATTGGAATTGTGAATGTACACACTTTGCGCACGTGTAGAACCACGTAACTATTGGTGTAGCCATCAATGTATCTTTCTGAAGAAGTATCTCTGAATAGAGCCTGGACCTATGAATCTATCTTCAGCAAAAATCATGTTCACTTTTCCAAACATGTGATTCACACTAAAACATAAGCTATAAACATGATATGTACACTTCCACATTACTCTTCATGTTCTACGTCCACTAACGAAAGTGATGCTGACTTCAACAGAAGTTATATAAGGTATACGCACGCTTCGCATTCACCCTCATGCTCTACGTCCCTTATCATGCACCTGTTTTATAACATCTGCCCATCAAAGCTGCGACTGCCGATTTCAAGGTATCGTTAATCATAGCAATATCCCCATGTGATATATAGTTCTTTTCTACACTGACTCGCAGGTGTCAACAAGCACGACATAGTTCTCTGTGTAATATTGAGGGAAGTTCGCCTTTACTTCCTCAAAACAATTGTTCGACTATGTGTTTTTCTATCTGTCATATTGGATTTTGTTGTGTTTCTATGCTACTGTAAATACCAGTAATGGTTTATTTAATCTTGTTCTTCGTATATGTGCTGGCATTATTTCTTATGACTTCTCAAACTACGCTTGCTTTATTTGAGTGAGCTGTTATTGTGATCTTATATAACAAGTAAATATGATTTATTGTCTTTGTAGATTCTCAAATCTTCTCTGAGCAAGATGTCAAATTTCTTATATTTATTCATCACTTACATTTTGCTGCATATATTTCTTACATATGTCTTTTCATATTACCATTCGTTGATCCGATTATCTTCGTTTGCTCATTTTATATATTTATTTTCTTCTGTTATGCATTCTAGCTGTTATATCTTCCATCTTCTTTTCAATACATTCAGAATTTTCCCCGGAAGAGTACATTTTTCTTGATCCTGTTTTCATTATATGATTTTAAATAATACGCTTTGAACATGAGTGTTGCTATGTAATAATTAAACATATTATCCACAAATACATTGTATACCTTCATTTTTGTTGCTATTTAATAATTAAACACATTATCCACAAATACATTGTATATCTTCATTTGTGCTCACCAAAAAGTCCTTTTTTGTCTCATATACTTGTTTTTTCTAGATTTAATGTTTTTAAAAAAACCACTTACCACATTTGCATAATCAAATGATAATGTATCCATTGGCACAGCGTATAAAGGAGAATCGAATTCGGCTTTAGAACTCCAATATCCATTGAACATAATAGTTGCAACATTTACAAAATCTGAGTATCTGTAGTGAAATATAAGAACACTGTATAGTGGGTCATTTAGACAACACTTACACATAATTAGCGACCATTTATACAAAAATTGTTACGGTTAGCAAGTGTTATAGGTCTACCTGTATTTAACAAATATTATACTAATATACTTTGATCAGAATTGTTACCATACAATGATATATTAAACAAATATTGTAAATAGATGATAATATTCTAGGATTAAATCAGTTGGTGACAGACCATAAATAACTTGAACTATGTAGTGGCCACTGTTCTGAGTGCCAAAAGTGAGAAATGTCTACAATAACTAATCAATATAGTAGTAGCAGAAACCCCCCACATATACAAAGGCATTTTCTTACTGAAATATGTCAGAAGCTATGACTGTTTGTAATAAACACATTTCACAGCGGGCAAGATCAAAGTGGATGATTCAACAGTAGCATGTGCATATCTCAAGTTGTTTGTGTTGTTTAACCACTGAAATTCCAGAAATATTATCAACTTTTCGCAAATCGCACTGGTCCACTAATTCACCAATTTTGAAACTGAAAATAACATTGGATCAAAGAAATTTAATAGAGATACGAATGAGAAGTGCACACGGGCAAATTAATTCGGACATGTAAATGAATCTAAATTTGGCTTGAACGGGTTTACGTATTTACGGGTTTACATTGCCACTTCATACTGGAATTAAAAAATACACTTAATATTATTGCATTATTATTGTATGTGATTATTCTGCTACACATTATACGCACATCTACTAAGTGTAATATCACCCATTTATTCTGTTACACTTTATAAGCACATCTACTAAGTGTAATAGCACCCCTTTATTCTGAACTGCGCCTAAGAGATAGCTACTGTTCGAAAGAGAGATAAATACGTGAGTGTGCTCTTTCTGTTGTTGTTGTTATGTATTAGGTATGTTGATTATCCTCTTCGCACACCGGACAAGTTCATAGGGGCTCAGCTCTCCGCTTCAGTAAATCTCTCAGGGTATAACGGCTGACTGTTCCGGTTCTTTGTTGGTTCACTGCTCTTTTTGAAATATTTGTCAGAGTTTCTCTACGGGCCACGCGCATCCTCACTAACAATTCGGGCATTCTCGATATTGACTCATGCTCATTCATCTCGAAATCCTCTGATCATGAGCACTCACGAAGAGCACTGAGTATATCTGCTCGGTCCATAGGCTGACCGTCTGTTGTGGTGGCGAGGCTAGCTAATTGGTCGTTTCCTTCCACGTCCGCGTGTTCGAGGACAAAAATAAGCGTGAGTCTTCGTAGTGATGCCTGCAATTCTGCTCTCTCAAATGACTCCGCCCATTCCCTACGTACGTCACCTGTTTTGACTTTCTGAATCATATTCAGAGAGTCACTTAGTATGCATGCAAGTCACTTAGATTGCGATTCCAGCAAGTTAAGAGCCTGCGTTACTGCGAATACTTCCATAGTTAGGCTGCTTGTTGTTGCGGTAAAGGCGCCACTGGCTTCATGTACTGTTCTTCCTTTTGATCTTGCAGTAAAGGCCCATGCGTATCGGTGGTGACGGATGACCGACCCATCCGTGTAAATCACATCTGTGTCATCGGTATTCTCGCAGATTAGTGCCTTGACCTCAGCATCCACGCTCACGGGGTTGAGTTCCTGCACTCTCTATTGCGTGTCTTGACTGCCTCTTGAAAGACCGTAGGAATAGTTATCCATTCCTCGCCAGGAGTTATGTCTTCTGGGGCACAGATATGATTAGCGGCATCCTCGGTCCGACCCATCCACGATTTGTCTCTCTTAAGCCTGCTTCCCTTCACACGTGGGAGCTCGCTGTGTAGTGGGTGATCTATGTCAGAACTCACTCTGGGGTATACGCGAGCAAGCACATATCAATTCTAAATGATATGTTCAGAAAAATCAAGGAGAAATCTCATAGCCACACAGGATGTGTCCCTTATGCATCCAAGGATGATCCGCATCGCTTCGTTTTGAATTTCTCTCCAGCCTCTCAATATGTGTGTGACAGGCGGTGATAGTGGCGTTTGCATATTCAATGACAGGGAGGACAAGAGCCTCATATTAGATTACTAGCTGTGGTTTTTTAGTGTCAGACGGTGCCATCACTCTCAGAGCTGAAAGTCCTTTACGAGCCTTTGCGATAACATGATCAACGTGTTCCCTGTAATACAGACTACGATCAAATCGCACGCCCAGGTACTGTAAGGATGAGGTCCTGGTTACATCATACCCTCTCATCTCTACCGTCGGTGTCGTAGACTTTACGATGTGATTGTTAAGAGAGAATCATATCACAGCAGCCTTCTCTTGGTTGATCAGTGCTTCAGAATCGTCACACCAGGCACATGTGTTGTTATTGTTATAATTATTAAACACATTAATTAACAATATCGAACTCCCAAAGCTGGGTCACACACTGAAATAACACTACGCGAAATTATTACGTCAAGTGCGATTTCCGCTCTAATGCATTATGATAAAGCCGTTAACGTCATATTTTACAATTATTATTTTGTTCCAAATGAACTGAAACATAATGAGAGATACATTTACACTAACTAAGAATATACTGCCGTGATATGTACATGTTCACATGTTATCATGTGAATGTAGCTTAGAAATAGAGTTATTTATTACAACATAACTCCAATTGTCAATAGACTTGCATTAAATATAATCCTTGGATAATTCACAAACACTGTAGTGGAAACTTAGAGGTAAAATATATGTGGTTCTATAGACAATACTGAGAGTGTTATGGATAGCTAGAATTGCTAACCAGGGAGTGTTGAAAGAAACAAATGCGAGAAGTGGGGGTTAATGAATAATATCACACATCTTGATATTTTTGATAGGTTATGAGCAGTGAAGTCATAGTTGAAACATGCAAAATATAATGCAGGTTAGCTCGAAGACGACCATGTAGAAAGATATTTGATATTCTTGAATAATCGTATGACAAAGATTGAACAGCGATCTTGATGAAATATACTGGAAATATAGAGTTATGGAGACATATACTTGCCTAGGCCATTTGACACGGTACTTGATGATGATGTAAATATTGATATGTGACGTGTCCTTTACCAAATGTTATCCTCACTGCCATTCTGTAAACCACTCGGTTCTGCGTAATCTGTTCAGCTTTTTCTAGTGTCAAGCTTAGGAGCTCTTCGATATACTGAGTCCATCGTAGTCTTGGTCTTCCTCTTGTTCCTTCGCCTGGAACTGTGCCCTCCATGATTAATATTTCTAAACCACTGCGTCTATTTATATAATCGAAAGATGTTAGTTTGACATTTTTGACAGTTCTCAGGAGCCATTCTTCATCTATGTCCATATCTTTGCGGATATCCGTGTTGGTTCGTTTTTCTGTTCACAATAGTCATTTAAGACGTCGATATTTTCTTGTTCATGGCGGATGTCATTGCCACGTCTCACAATCATATGTTGCCACTAGAAAGACATAACTTCTATTAGCCCCTTTCCTACTTCTATTAGTGTTTCTCTTTTAGCCCCATACCATATATTTTGTTTGATCTGTGATGTTTTTATTGAGCACTGACAAATCTATATTTGATCTCTACAGAACATTCTTCGGTGGTATTGATGGTTTACCGTATTGGTGGCTTCCTGTTAAAGTGGTGGATAACAATACAAGTGTTTTGTGTGACGCCTACAGTTTCACTTGAACAATGGATATATTCGTTGTTTTCAATTATAAGATTGTGTGGTGATGTGCTGTTATTCTCTGACCAGGAGATCCACTCATTAAGATCTTCGCCGGTGCTAACAGAGTGTGTGCATCTGAGCTGAAGTTTTCGTGAGTGTATTCGCCGTTACACTATTTGAAAAATGGCGGCCAATATCAAGCGGCCTAAACGATGTGGCTCAAAAAAGGAAAAGTCACCGGGTGGATGCTAGACGAACGAGATCGAAAACAGCTAGGCTAGGAATTAAAAACGTGCGTGTTCTGTTTTGGAATGTGGCCAATGTACACAAGCGTAGACCAGAACTAGAAAATATGTGTTATGAGGCTGACATCATTGCATTGCAAGAAACACAGCTTGGTGAAAGGGGTAATATCAGGATAGCCGGATTTCAGGGTTTCTACAACAGGCGACATCTTGGACAGGGAATCTTAGTACGCGAGGTTTTTAGTGTATGCGAGGTTGATATGTCCAAGTGGGATAGCGACAATATTCAGTTACAGGCAGTGAGAGTCCAGAGGGTCCAGCACTCAATCATGATTGTAAATGTGTATGCCTGCAACACGAGCATTGATCTTCAGGGTTAGAAAAACCTAAGGGAGATAATGGAATAGGAAAAACAGATCCTCTTCTGTGGTGAATTCAATGCGAAAGGTACATCATGGGGCAATAGTGCTTCGAACAAACAGGCAGGAGAACTTTAGGAGGCCCTGACAGATACGGACCTAGTGTGCCTTAACGATGGCCTTATAACAAGGATGGCAAGCAGGGATGGTGATGATGATAGCGCTATCGACCTGGCATTGGTGTTATCAGCTTCTGTGGCTATCTGAAAATGGGACGTGCTGAGGCATCATGGCAGTGACCAACTCCCATGTGTTGTTCTCTTGAAAAATGACAAAAGTAAGCAGATAAGGTCAAAGGTAAGATCCTTTAAGTATGATCGCAGAGGAGTGGATGTTGTGTGCAGAATTCGACAAGACAAACGTAAGGCTCAAGTAGTGGGAAATCCGGTGTGAGATAGGCCCCCCTGGTGGAACGAAGAGGTTCAAAGGGCATGGAGCGAGAAACGGAAAGCAGTAGCACTATGACAATGGGCAAGGAAACGTGTTGCGGCTCAGCCCATGGAGGTCGCACAATGGAAACGGAGATATCTTAGATATCTTAGTCCAAACATTCAAAGATATTGCAATGTCAGCAACGACGTCAAAATGGGACGAATTTTTCCAGGAGATCACACGCGAAAAGTCACTAAAATTGTTCTGGCGTTTACACAAGTGCATGAATGGTCTGACAAGACGCGTGACTATTGTCGATTTCCAGAGCAACGATACTGTCTGGCAGACGAGAAGACGGATGAGACAAAAGGTGCGGCGTTGCTGGCACACTACACCTCACAAATTGGTCAGGGAAATGTGGAGGCATATCAAGAAATCAGGAAAACGCTCACAGACATGTGTAAGAACTTGAGCATGGAAAACCATATGCTAATCACAGATGAAGAAATCAGGAAGGCACTGAAAAGTACAAAAAAACACAGCACCTGGGCCAGATGGCATTAGATACGATGACATTAGTCGGAGAACGGATGAGGAGTTGGGAGAGTTGGCGGACATGTTCAATAATAGCCTTCTAAAGGGCACAGTAAAAGAAGACTGGTTGCACAGATATTTAGTTCCACTACCCAAACCTGGGAAGGACCACACCAGGATACAAGGTTACAGAATAATAACAATGCAGAATACGATTGGCGAGCTTCTGGAAAATATTGTGGCCTGGAAGGTATCGTGTTATCTTGAAAGAAATAAGTGTATTTTCCAGGAAAAAAGACATGGCAGAATGCAACCATATTTGTACAGGATGTTTTTTGAGGGTTCTATTCTCGCATGGAGACATGTGCTGTCGCAATAGACCTTGAGGATGCGTACAATAGAGTATCCTTGGATATCTTGATGCACCAGCTGTCAAATCTTGCAGTTAATCCGTTTGTCGTGCGGTGGGTTGACGCCGCCCTGATGCACAGGATAGTAGTTCTTAAGTGTGGTAACTGGATATCTGCACCAACGGTTATTAGCCCTGGTCTGCCACAGGGATCGCCTCTATCTCCTGTACTTTTCAATGTATACACAGAACATATCGCTGGCAATCAAATCACAGGTGTTGGCAGCACGATGTCATATGCCGATGAAATCCTAGTGTATAGACAGGACAGAAATCGAGAAGAATGCGTCGTGGAACTACAGATGGAGCTGGACAGACAGACAAATTGGTGTCGAGATACGGGAGCAGTGGTTAATCCGTCTAAGGCATTCGTGACGAGGGTTTTCCTTGAATAATCACATGGTAAAGACACCCATGTCACAAGTTTCGTTGTCCGGGAATAGTTTAGAAAGAACTAGCACAATGAGATATCTGGGTGTGTTTTTTTTGACAGAAGCCTGTGTTTCAGGGAACATGTTGACCACATTATCATAAGGGCAGGCAAAGGCTTAGCAGCAATGAAGGTTATGGCTGCTGCGCAGTGTGAGCAGAAATTGTTAAACCAGGGTTTGTTTGTGGCTGTGGTGGAATATGCACTGGCAATTCTGACCCTTAGCAAAACTCAGTTCGAAAGATTGGATAGAATCCAGAATGCATCAATGCGTATCATACTGGGATGCACAAGAGACACATCGACAAGAGCTATGCGATACCTACTTGACTGCCCAACAGCTGAGCATAGATTACAGTATTGCCGTGCACGGGCGTACCTTCAAATATAGGCAGCTAAGGAACACCCATTGCATCCCAAAATACATAAAGTTAAAGGCAGCAGACTCAAGAGAGGGAGGTTGTGGATGGGACGTGCTGAGGATGTTATACAAAACGTGTGCATATTACAGGATGTGGCAGCATGTGCTGAATGGATAGGTCTACCCACAGATTTCGAAACTTGTTTGAGAGTAGTAATATCACTTAGCATGGAAGGACGTGCTGAGGATGTTATACAAAAGGTGTGCATATTACAGGATGTGGCAGCATGTGCTGAATGGATAGGTCTACCCACAGATTTCGAAACTTGTTTGAGAGTAGTAATATCACTTAGCATGGAATGCAGAGAATGGTGTCCCACAGCTGTGGAGAAAGAAGTGCAGGCTTTAATCAGTGAGAATACCAAAGAGAGGGATGTGATTATATACACTGATCAATCTGTAATTAGGCATGTTCGCAGTGCTTGAGACTTTACAGCTCAGTGCACAGGTAAAACGATCAAGGAGGAAAGTTTCTGTCTATCATGTCCATTTAACGGCAGTGGTATATATTCAATGAATGCTTGTTCACTGTCACAAATTCACTAGGCCACTTGTATAGAACCAATGCAGGGGTTCCCAAACTGCTTATAGCCATGGCGTCCTTATTGATCAGATTATTTCTGGCGGCGCCCTTATTATGAAGCAAAGATAGAAACCTGATAATTTTTATGTCTAAATTTTAAATTTAAATATTTCTATGATATGATCTCTAAATGTAACTTTTAGATGTTTATAAGACTTTAATTGTGTTTAAATACTTTGTGAATAGTTGTTGGTAAATTTGTTTTTTAGTAATTGTAATAAGGATGAAAAGGAAAACGTAAATAAATCGAAACATAAAGACAATCACATATTTTTGAGAATAGAAATAGTAATTAATTAATACAAAACAGAATCATTTTAAACGTAATTGGGTACAAGTAATAATAGTTTTTAAAATGTTTTCTGTCTTAATGAGAGGTATAGGCCTATTTTATCTTTGATGAATTCGTGAAATCTTGGTGTTATTTTGGGTAGTGCACCACGAATTACATTTTAGAATTCAAGGTTACCTCTATATTTAGATTTCATAACGGCATTTGCTGAAACCCCACATTCACACAGGTAATAACTGGCAAACGGTATCAATGATAGAAGTGCATTCTTGGTTATTAATGGATACTCATCTTCGATACTGCACCAAAAATCAATAAAAGATTTAGACTGGAGTCTAGAATTTAATTACGAATCTGTAGAAATGTCAATAAACTGTTCAGCTTCCTCGATTGTGAAATTCTCAGTAATCCCCGCGTTCATATGAACACTTACCCACTGTACTGATTTTATTTAATCTTTCGGGAGGTACTTTTGAAAATAGAGCTCCAAATTGGATAAGTGCCTTACAAACATACATTTACGTTCATATTTTAACATCAAGCTTTTCTGTTTAAGTAACTGGTCCAAAGAATGGAAATTCGTATTATCACATTTTACCAAGTTGTTCTTTCATAGTAGAAGCTTTTCTTGAATCCTTCTACTTTATCAAAGAGCTGAAAAATGTTTGCATTATTACCTTGAATACAGCTGTTCAGAATATTTAACTTTTCATAAAGTCAGTTAAAAAGGTCAATTTATCCATAAATACTTCCTCACTGAACATACTAGCAAGAGCATGATTTTCTTCCAGCAAAAATGAAAACATTTCCTAGTTCATACACTCTTAGTTAAAATGTGCCCTGAGATAACCACCGAGCACTGCTGTAAAAAAATGAGATGAAGGTTCAGCGCTCATAACTTTACAAATTTTGGCAAAAAATCCAGCATTTCTAGACAAATTAAACACAAACTTATACAATTAGAACATAATGAGTAGATGACATGTCTGTACTATATATATATAGCTTTCCTCTTGTAGAATTTCCACAACACTTCATTGAAATATTATTTTCATCTTCTCAAATAGCAGGATAAACTATGAATTTCGCAATGTAACACACACCAATGTGATACACACCAATGTGATACACACCAATGTGATACACACCAATGTGATACACACCAATGTGATACACACCAATGATGTTAAATTGTCTTCTCTGTATAAAATGAATCTCGGGAGAAACTACCACCCAAAATGTATACACAGGAAATAAGAACTGCATTGTTCATAATGTATGGGGTGGGGGATATTATATAGAGAAACAAAATAAAGACATAAGAAATTGTAAAATATTTTCACTTTTCAATACTATATGTTACCTTGCAGACTTACTTTACTAGATTTGGTATGTCGTATGCATTAAGAATCCGATCTTTCTCAGCACTAACAGTTGCAACTAAAAGAAGACGCGGTAACCCATTCTGTTGAGCTTCATCTTCGAACATTTTAAACATCTCCTGAAAGAATATAATTATCTAGAATCATGATTTTGCAGTTGAAGGAATGGGAATGGAAAGTGTTGTCATGAATGCGTATGTATGTACGTGTTTTTATGTGTATGTACACACTCCCACAACGGTGGTATATTGATGGATTCTATAGCGTTACCGTTATGGCTGTATGGATTCTGTATATGTATATTGTTTGAGTTATCTATGTTTAGCTTGTGCATGAGGTAGTGATGGGAGTGTTTGAAATCTGATTGTGTACATTATTATTTACTAATTGTATCTATTTTCCACAGAGCAAGGCATCTACAAAACCACGCATGTGTGTTCAATATATGACATTTTGCACTCTTTACACACTGAAAAGATATTTTTTTAAATTTATGTTTAAAAAAGGCATAAGTATAAAGTATGCGATAATGTTTACAAAGATTCCTTGACATTACGGCAGCACTTACACTTGTGTTCTACTCACTAATCACCTGCAAATTTTCAACTTAACCGGATTTATCTTTGAGCTTTAACCCGTTTCAAGAACATGACATTAATTGACCCTCGGGTCGTCGATGCATTGTCATAAAACATCATATACACCAACTGATACTTTAACTGCTTTTATGCGCGAGATGGAATAACAAGTACATCAGGTTTTGTGTAGTGGTTATGTAACCAACCTCGATAAACCTAAACTCTAATCAAAGAACATGCCAATGGTATTTGAGTCGATTTAGCCAAAGCAACAACAACAAAAAACACAAAAAAACCAAACAAACAAAACATCTGGGTCTATTAGATATCAAGATATCCCCGGATACGAAGAGATAAATACAGAAAGGGGCAGCATTCATTGAGAAAATACATGAAAACGTTGAAGTGACCTCTTAGACAACACAGGTTTAGCGTATCGCGCGTTTAAAGGACAACAATTAAATTAACCACTTTTGGTTGAACCGACTCTGCCTTGCGTTGAGTCGTAGAAAAAAATTGAGGATGTCGACTCAACATTTTTAAATAACGTTCATAATGTTTAAATCAATACAACAAGTATGTTACATTAATAAAAATATAAGTAGAAATACACCCGAATTGGTGTATTCTATCTACGTATCTGTATGTGTGACTATAACAAAAGACCATATAAAATGAAATAAAATGAATCTTCTTCAAAGATTCTTTGAAAGTACTTTTTCATCATTGACCAGACATTTTTCTTCAACTATCTCCACTTTCAAGCATCAAATGCCCTGTTGCGTTGGCTCCTGCGTTCACGCAGAAAACACGCATAATTATACTAGTATAATACTACACACACACCGCTTAAGTTACCATTGATGTGGTTGGATAATCTGGTTTGGCATTAGTACCTCATCCCCATTAGTCCCGATTCTCACCTTCAGAAATACATATGTTTAGACCACTAAAAGAAAAGCTACGAATGCATCGCTTTAAGGATACGAACAACCTTAGACGTGCTGTACGCAATAATTGTAGGAAAAAAACGCACTTTACCGTGCGGAGATATATGCCCTTATGCAAAGATGTACACAAACTGTAACAAATAACGGAAACTACAATGAGAAAGACATTTTTAAAATCCAGACATCAAGTCACGTGTTAATGGGAGATGTATCTATTTTCATATCTAATTAATTAAATTATAAATTCGTAGGCATTACTTGTTTATCATTCATTATACCATCGGGAGAGCGGAGTGAAGGGTGGAGTGACAGTGTTATTAAGGTATAGAGATATCACTGTGAGAGCGGAGTGAAGGGTGCAGCGACAACATAACTTAGGGATAGAGATATCAAGGAGAGAGCAGACTGAAGGGTAAAACTACAACCTTACTGACGGATAGATATACCGCAGGGGGAACGAAGTGAAGAATGGGACATATAGTAGAGCATTTGCCTGTTGACGCTTGTTTCGAGGCACCTGACTTGGGTTGTCTTCCATTTCTGTTGGTGCTTTTTTTTCCAATTTCTATCCACTCCAGTATGGCGTGTATTTTTTAGGTGCTCCTCATGGTATTGATTCTTTAGCATCTTAGCGAATACATTTATTGAACTCTTTGATTATGATATTTATGTTGTTAAATTTTATCCATTGGATCAACTAATAAACTACAGTAGTGTTTAAATAGCCCCTGTTATTATTTTGTATTTTTTTTTATAATTGCATCTTCGAAGAGTACAGACATTCCCAGTGGGTTTATTTTTAAAACTAAGGATGGTCTGATCTTGTGGTCACAAGTTTGTGTATACATATTGCCATAACACCAGCTCTAGTGAGCGACTGTTAAAACCTCCACATACTACCAGCATTCCACTTTGAGGTAAATTGTCCAACGTAATGGATTGGCAATTTGCATAGTGTTAATTGAGTACTTGAGGAGTCGGGTTCTTTTGATCTGTAAATTAGTTAAATTAACTGAAGAACGATATTTTCCTCCTTCCTTGTATAGTTCAGTTTGTTATGCACTGTTATCATTTGTGAATTGTGTAAGCTTATCTCCGTTTCTTGTATCTATTCGATCAGTTAAAAAGAACAAGTGACACTTATTTGCTGAGGTGTGTCACTTGTATGCAGACAGTGTTGACCTGTGTTTGTCTATCTGACAAGCTGGCATTGTGTCACCTCCAGTGGGTGGGATGCAAAGGGAACGCATTGCTCTTGGCAGGACCCAGAGTTAAAAGATAACCAAGATCCCAAAAGTGCCTTTTGTGGCGCACCCTGGTAACAGAAATACAGCGGCTCATGCTGATTCTAGATAAATGTTTTGGGGATCGTGTCCGTGAACGTGGAGGTAACAGATGAAAAGATATTTGACTGCAAAAATACAGGCAATATCTCCGACACCTCTGTGCCAACACCTGCAGCTACACTGTCGACACACAGTGAAGCTAGAAAGTCTGGTTGAAGCATTGGCGGGTGGCAAATGTAGTCGGTAAGAAGCAGGAAAATGTCCCAATAAAAATAAAAGCACAGTGAGTACACTGAGAAAGATGCACATCACTAGAGGGCAGCGTTATGTGTAAAAAACACGAAAAATGGTTCGATGACATTGGAACTAAAGCATTGTTTGCTCGAGACAAGCTAGTTACCGGTGATCCCAGCTTGGGCCCAACTCGACTGTCGAGTCTTTTCTATATCGAAAGTGTGCTCGCGGAGAGAAAAGGTTCAGTACCTGATGGGCACAGGCATAGCAGTCCGAGGTGACAAGCACTGCTCAGTGTTTAGAACAAAACACAAGTCCCTAACGTTGCTAAAAATGTGTACAGATTCAGCCCTGGATGAGGGGCTCACGAAGTTGGTGAACAACGCTTCGGCTAAGAAGACGAACGAGCCCGAACCCAACTCTTCTGTCAAGTTCTTGCTAAACCGAAACCAGGCTTGAGGACGAGAAAAGGTTTAGTACCCGATGAGCACGGGCACATTACGTCTAATTACACGAGGCAAGTTCACTGGCTGTGGAACGCCTCGTGCAGGACAGACGTGAAGGACAAACCGTCTCGGCATAGAGTCAGTACACATTCACTGTCTGGCGAAAGATAGAAAGGCTGTCACATACTTGGGTAGCCCACCCGAATTGTCAAGGCATGCCGAAATCGGATGTGCTAGGCCTACAAGGCGCATAACGGTGGCACAACGTAATCACACTCCCGGTGGAAATCGCACGGATATCCGTGTTGATTGCAATGAAGCAAACGCAAAACAAACAAACAAGCCTCCAGTGGGTGGAGACACACGAGCAATCATGTGTTGACATTCTTGAAAAAGGTATGGTTCGTTGTGGCCAGTAAAGTAAAAACATATGTCATATAATATAAAAGTGTCTGCCATTCTCTAGGTGAATTAGTTAGACAACAAATTTAGGTAAATTTAAAAGAACCAATGGCAATTATTATTATTTACTCATCTACTTTCATATCTCTAATGTCGCCATCACCTATTCAATTGCCACATTTATTGTATGTTCTTTAGTCGGAGTACTTCTAAATAAATACTTAATTCTTATTATATTTTAGAGTTGGAAAGTTGAAATAGATGTGCGAATGTCTAAGAAAGAAAACAAAATATATTGCCAATTCATTTATATATGCATTAGGATTCGAATTTATTGCTATCACGTGCTTTAGGTTAGGGACCAGTGTATAATGATATTTTAGATGTCAGTCGGGGAAAACAGACTTGAGACACTGATGAGCAGGTCGCACTTGAGTCTTGGTAGACTTGAGCAAGTCAAACCGTACAGAGGTTCGGATCGAGAGAGCCACAGAGAGTCTGGACACGATGTAAGCCAAATAGCGATTCCGATAAGTTTTCGTAGACCAGCTGACTGGGCTGGAAATTCGATTAGGATTGTGATTTAAAGTATTATAGATGTTTATTATATGCATTGGATCAGAGAGATGGGCGAGTATATATTAGGATCGTCATACCAGATATTGAATATATTCCTTATATGCCACGGACTATTGTTGATGTAATCTTCGAAATCGTGAACGGATCATTGTAAATTATATATTGTGTGAACAGTAAATAAACTGGTGTTATAAACTTGAGTTAACAAGGTTTTTGGGACTTGATAGTATACAACCATAAAAACGTCGGTTATTACAAGTCACACATCCTTGTAAAAGAGTCACACTAAGGCTATATACATAGCACTACATTTGTATCAAGTTTGTTTGCATTTTTATGTAGGGTAAGCAATTTTTCTTAAGGATATAGTTATGACTGAAAAAAATGACAGCTATGCCTGAAATGCCACACTATCGGAAAAAATCTAGTCCTGCAGATTTGTCTATGTAATGTTACTTTAAAATATAATGATTGATGTTTATAAAAGAAACTGACATGGTGGAATAACTATTTAAATATGTGAAATTCATACAATTTCTTAATTCAATGTGATCACCCACTTTCAATAAATGTCGAACGGCTTTATTGTAATCGATCATAATGTAAAGTCTGCGGCTCACAGCGTTGTTAATTATCTACATGCACTCTGTCGTATTTATATTAACAATCACGCGAAGACTGTCCAGTTGTATGCAGTTAAAACTTGTATAATTTGCACAATAATAAAATAATACACATACATTCACTATTTTTCGTAGTATTTTCGTCTTTTCCATACATGTATTTTCCGTTGTGTGAGTTTATTCGAAACTAAATAATTTCATGTATTTTTTATATTGGTGTATTTTATATTATATTTTAATCGCGCATGCGGCTGCGTCCGTGGGTCTCACCAATGGCTCACTAGATAAACCACCCATGCAACAGAAAATCTTAGTAGATGACATGCCGTTATATTGAGGTTACCGTCTTATAGAAGCTTTATGGCACGTCATCTATACAATCCCGTAGTCGGAACCTTCGATAACAGTTACCATGCTGTTCCGGCAGTCCAACTTTGTGCTTGAACTACTTACAGGCACGGCGTGGGTGGACGGAACAACAAAGAAACCTGTCACAAGGACCAGAGTTGTGCCCCGATGTCGACGTCTGTGTCAGCGGCATTTGACTCGAAATACCATCAAGTCGGATGACTGCTGGAACAGAGGGCGGAGCACCTATGGGAATGCCCCACATGCTGCGAGGTCAGTTTCTAATCAAGAATCAAGTACATTCTATTCGTTGTTGGTTTGCCCTTATCTTGATAACAACCATTTGGCTGGAAATGTCGATTAAATTAATCTCCATTGCTGGTTATCTGTAAACATATTCAACCAATGATATATATGCATATCTTAATTGTATTTGTGTTCTAAGTCTGAACACAAGTTTATATACAAAGCAAATATATGAAAGCTTGTCGAAACGAATACACACTTTTTTTTCAACATACCGTTAACATATGTTGATTACTATACATATGTTGATTTTCGATGCGTACAAAAAAGTTGATGCCATCAAGTTTTCTTTCTCGAAGGAATGCTGCTACATTACGTGCAAGAGTTTTTCGGTTAGCGGCAGACTTGACCAATAGGTTGAAAGTTTCCGCTTCATCACCATAACCCTCTATAGTCACTAGAGTTTTAATGTTAGGACTGAGAATCTTCAACGCCGTAAGATTAGAAATACTGAAAAACATAAAATAAATATGGTTACGTGACATTCTAACATGTGGTGATTGTTATGGTGTATTTCATTATTAATGTATTGTGTGATGCAAGTTTTATCATTTAACAATGTGTGTGGTGAATGCATTTATTAAAAAAATGTGTGGTGTATTAATACAACATAGTATTATTGATCTCAGAATATAAGAATGTCTGACACGAATCTATATAATGATGGGTGTAAAACCTAGTCAACAAACAAGCGTGTGTGAGTGTGAATATGTGTGCGTGGATGTGCACATGCATTATGCTTTAAATTATTATGATTTCTTCATATGTGACGTACACTAATTGTTATTTATGATCCTTGTGTATTTAAACGATAATACATGTTCAACCGGGTTACCATACGAACATAGATATGTAATTCAGGGATGCGTATTATCCCCGATCCTATTCAACATCTATACAGACTTAATAACCAAAGATACTTCAGAAGCAATAGCACCCGAAAACCAACAAGAACAAGAGAACGGAGAGAAAAAAAGGATGCAGTAACATCATTAAGGAATTGCTATTCGCAGACGATAGTAGTTATAGAGGTTAACAAGGTTACAGGTTTATGGTGCAAAATAGTGGCGCAAAATGTAGTGCACCATAAGTGCATTAGGTGCACACCAGCAATTCTAATTTTTTATTTATTTATAGCCCTGATATTGTCTGGTGCTGTGGCAATAGTATATACAACATATATAAAACATGAATAAATGAAAATAACAATTATAGTTTGAACATTTTTTGTTTTTTTTTATTGACAAAATCGAAACCTATATTATATAGTTAGAGGAGAAGTAGAATCATATATGTATTTTTTATTGACAACATCGAAACGTATATTATATAGTTATAAGTGAAGTAGATTAATTATCCTCATGAACACATCTATGTAAACTCCAGCACTGACATACTGTTATAAATTATGTGTTGTAATGTCTGTTTATTCGTGTATTTTCGAAATCTACTAACTTATCCCCTATCCGCTCATAAGCTAAATTAAGTAGCTCGTCCACTGAGAGAACCGTTCTCAGAGCTCATCGAAACATGTAGTATATAGCTAGAGTAGAAGTAGAATCAAATATGTATTTTTATTGACAACATTGAAACATATATTATATAGTTAGAGGAGAAGTAGATTCATTATCGTCATGAACAATTAGTTTTATATAAAAGTAAGACAGAAAGTTTCTATGTTGCACATATGCAAATACACCAGACGTACATGTTCTGAAGCCTACATTTTTTCCACCACCCGACAGTTTGTTATCTTAAGCGTTGGAATACCTATCCTTCGTTAAACTGTTATGTCATTTACTTAAACCTTTTGCACTATTCTTGTCATATTATCCGAAACATATGTAAGTCTTTGAGCAGAGAGATATCATTCCATCACCCTCATACTCCAACTTAAATAACCCGGGTGTTCTTTTATCAAAATCTCTTATGGCGATGCACCCTAGACAGTCGGTAGGTGTCTTACCATTAGAGCTTACAAAATCGTCTCTGTGCAGTACACATGCCTCTCCAGGAAACCAACTATCGTAGTCGTGATAAAATGCATGTAACATATCAGGTCGAACCGCACTGGATAAGGTGTCTGTACTAAGAGCTAAGTATAGGTAATCAGTATCAGTCTCTCATAGTTGGAAATCAGTCCTATCGATAAACTTATCTAGAAAATCATAGGAAAATTGTAACATTCTCAACTTTGCATATTCATATACGAAAAAACCTATTTATACTGGGAGATCCCAAAGTATATTTTTCTTAAGCCTCATAAATGTCATGGTCACCAAGTTGCGTCATTTTCTTGAAAAGAGGGTTACTTATAAAATGTGATGTGTCACTACCACGGCAGTAAATGATGTCTGTATGTTTCTCCTTGTTAGTCAACGATTTTCCATACGCTGAATTTCCTAAAAGTTTCATAGTATCACTAATGATTGTGAAAGCCTTATCTCTGTCCCCCTGTCTCCTAGCATCGGACACCTTTTCGCCAAATTGTCTAAAACAATTAATTCCATGATATTCGATTGCCAAGTAGATAGACGTTACCTCTAGACCATAAGTGAGATACCACCGTAATAAAGGTGATGCCAGAGGAATCTTAGTTCCCACATAACTACCGATTAACGTTCGTCTAGTAGTGGTCAGCAAGTTATGCTGCTCTGCGTATTTTCTCATTAAAGGACCTATATCATCTCAAGTAACCTCTATATTCTTAAAAATGGAGGTCATTTCGCTAAAATACTCTTTCAAACGATCTGGTGCATGGTTGTCACATTCTACTAGACAAAATAGACTCTCATCCGTTACAGAAGCTATGATATGGTCTAATGTAGGTTGCCTAAACTGGGCATATGAAGGATATTTTCGTGGGATAGCCATTTTTAAATAAAAATGTTATAAATGTTTTAAATAAAAATGGCTATAAAATGTTTTAAATATAAATGTTTTAAATAAAAATGGCTATTGTTCTATCGTTTCTTTTCAAACTCTGCTACTCACATTCCCACATTTAATACTACTCGTACGTTAACGTCGTCGATCAGGTACTGTCTGATCTCTAATGTTTTCTCATACAATACTGATAACGGTTTACGATTGATGGGGTTGACCTGCAGTGATCGGGCATGGATGATGGCCATGGAATAAACACCAGTGGAACTGATACACCGTTCTATTGATACAATTCCATCCGTCTACTGGAATATTTCGCTCCCCTAAACGCATTTCTCTACTATTAAACTGGGTCTGTAACTCTGTTTTCCTTGAGACTTATCCATGTCAAATATTCCCTACACTGGATGGTAAATACATTTACTCTGTGAGGTATAAATCCGTCCTCTACCATACGTGTAATAGTGAAGTCTGTTCGCATTTTTTCCATTTTTTCCATAACGCGTTGCCGTCAAAACCTTAAAAGACTTAACCAGTTTCCTACCTCGAGTCCGAGTTTTGTCTTTTTCATGGTACCTATGGAATATAATGGAAGACCCACCGACTATATTATCTCTTATCGTTTTGTGAATGTTAGCTTGGTTCTTTGAACATAGAAAAAATGAAACATTTTTAGGAATGGTTTTAAAAAGGTACCTAAGAGTGATACCTGGAACTGAAACGGCGTCCTTGAACATGTCTACACTTAAATCGGCGTAGAACTGAACCTGCTGATCTAAAGCCAACAGAAATGGGCCCACATCCTTGTTATTATACCAACATAAAAAGTCTTTTTAAGTTGTCATATTATTTTCAACCCAAGCTCGATGGCAGAGGGCTTACTCATCCTCTGTAATATTTGAGCTCTTTAAAGAACTATAAAAAGCTTCATGAGGGGGCAACGCTTTTTCGTCTAGTTTAGACAAGTCAGTAATGTATTCGTAACATAAGTAACCGTTTGTTTCTTCTATATTGTAAGCCTTGAGATAGCTTAGGTAACTATAACCAAGGACCAGGAAAGATATTACGTCTAAACATTTCAATGTGTCAGTGCATATGCACATAAATGTGTTCTCTCTCTTTACCACATAGACAAATGGACTGCCTATACTATTCATCATCTTATAACGCCACCCTCTATGGCTATTACATCTGTATCAACATAATCCTCACCGTCTAATTCCTCGTCCTCGTCGTCTAATCCATCATTATCAACATAAGCGTCAACTTCCTCTTCAGCCCCTGTATTTATAACCTTAGCAACATTCAAATTATGTTTATATATGCAATACTTAATAAAAATGGTAGTATAACATTCATGTCGTATCTTCCTGAAATAAAACCAATTACAGGCATTTGTCTCAAGTAACATTGAAGACGTTTTGAAAGATGAGGAACGTCAAGTTCTGTAATCTGTTCGAAAACATTTTCAAACTTTTCATTTTCTTTGCCCTATATTGATACACGTAGCTTATGTCAATATCGATACCATATGATGACAATACCTCCCATATTGTTTGGGACGCGGTATAAACTCCGTTCCTAAAATAAACTTTAGTATTATCACCTTTACAAATTTTCAGATGACGTTTCATACTACGACATAGCTTCCACAATTTTCCACAATTTATACATCCAAAAGAGTGAGTTGCTTTAACGATATCTACTATATACATCAAATGATCCTCGTAAAGTAGTACTGTCATGGTCCTGTTATACTCGCTACCGCTTCTAAGCACAGGAGTAAGTACCTTATTTTCATCATATTCTAAAGTATCGATGTTTACTCTATATAGTTTTTCAAGGGCAGGTAGGTCATGTAAAGACAATCCACGGAAATCCTCGACAGCATTGTGTCACCACTGTCTTTAAAGCTTGTATGTTTTCATCTGAAGACATCTCAAACTCGCCCCTCTGAACAGTTCTAAGCACCTGAAAAAGCATAGATTGTCAGTGTATGGGGAACCATCACTGCAATTGCATTGCAGTGTGTAAATATATTTGTTCTTAATAATATGGTGTGGAAGTTCCGAAAATCCACAGCAGATAGGAAAATCGGTTGAATATGTATAAAAACATGTTGATGGAACTATTTCAACTAACCAACTAGTATCTGAACGCACCATTCTTGCAGAATTAAAAATGTCAGTGTCACGCATTAATGCACAGAATATATCTAGGTCATATCTATTATTAATAAAGTATGGCGTATCAAGCAGAGTTGAATTGTTCACGGAAGCATGAAAAAGACGTTGCTCTCCATCTACTTTCTTTCGTAATGAGAGGTGATTAGATACATTAATACGGAACCTGGTAGTCTGCCTAGCAAATATGTCTCTGAGGTGGCGGGACCAATCTAATGTGTATGGTTTGTCAGGTCTATTGAAGAAAGTATAAGTACATATACGTATACTACAATTCTCATGAGACCGTATTGATCTCCAGTTATCATCGTATATCTTTCTAACTTCATCAGGCAAGACGTATAGACTACTGTACTCGTCGTATAATCTCTGTCGTTTAGATGAGGACGCCGATATAATCATACCTTCGTTTCGGGGATTGAACGAAGATGCAGAGGAGTTGTGCGGCGATGATGACGGTACTAATGATTGTTCAAGGAAGGCTTCTGAAGTTAAATAATCAGGAATAGATGATGCGTCTATATGTGGTGTAGTCGATACGTGCTGATGTGCTATGTGATAGTTCAAACTATCAAATCTTGTGAAAGGTTTTGAGCAAAAATGGCAAATGTATTCTTGCAAAAAATGTACATATTCAATATGTCTGTCGAGGACATATTGTCTGCTATAGTTCTTCCTACAGTACGAGCATTTGAAATTATTAGTAGAGACTGACTGATCAAGTGATGATGTGGGTAACACGTGAATGTTTCTGACATTTTCTATCAGTTCTCGAATATGGCTAAATGATAAATCACACTTCAAACAGTTGTATTGAGTATCAGTGTTTACAATATGCGCTAGCTCAATGTGTCATATTAGCTCAAAATAATCCCTGCAATATATATCACAAGCTACACAATTAAAATTAGTATAAGAATCCATCTATGAAATAAAAAAAAATACTAATTACAAAACAACGACGCTGGTGCAGTAGTTATAAAGTGTAAAACATATTTATTCGTAATGTAATTCCCCGGGTTTTTGTGAAATATTATATCCATGCTGATAATAAACAGCACTGTCATCTGGCTGAGGATCGATCAGTGGAATAGTTAGTATGTTTTCTTTATTACTGTCACAAGCATCAGGGGAATAATCCATGGCTGTCGTTTGGAATGAAGAAGAAAACTCTTTACGATCAAAATCCGCTAGGATATCTCTTTGCATAGACACAAAATGTTCAAATTCCTGACGTGTCAAAGTTATTCCAGTTCTGGTTTAAAACTTGAGATAGGATACTTGAGATGGAACAGAACCTCGAGTACACATTATTATCTCGACTTCTCGACTGGAAAAATAAAATAACCCACCAATCGCCTTCAGTCCATAGATTGTCTATATGAGTTGGCAATTACGCGTGGCGTCACTTTACTTTACCAGTCGAGAAGTCAATATAATAATGTGTACTCGAAGTTCTGTTCCATCATTCTGGGAATATACGGCTGCAAGAGATAACACCGTTAAACCGTTGGATACGAGAAAAAATACTGTGTCTGTGTGCTGTAACAAAGACCGTGTTTTTCTCAACATTCGACAGTATTTTGGTGAGTTCTATCTCAAGTTTCCAACCAGAACTGGAATAACTTTGACACGTCAGGAATTTGAACATTTAGTGTCTATGCAACGCGATATCCTCGCGGATTTTGACCGTAAAGAGTTTTCTTGTTCATTCCAAACGACAGCCATTAATTATTATCCTGATACTTGTGACAGTAATAAAGAAAACATACTAACTATTCCACCGTTCGATCCTCAGCCAGATGACAGTGCTGTTTATTATTAGCATGCATATACTATTTCACAAAAACCCGGGGAATTACGTTACGAATAAAAATGTTTTTACACTTTATAACTACTGCACCAGCGCCGTTGTTTTGTAATTAGTACCTTTTTGTATTTCACAGATGGATTCTGATACTAATTTTAATTGTTTCCCTCGAGCGGTAATGCCAGTACTAGTTTCTACACTGTCGGTTCGCTAAGCCTGTCAAAGTGTCGTTTAATTGATTCCAAATGGTTGAACCGCGTTCTAGTATATCCCATTTAGAAAAAAAGCACATAGTCCATCTAGAAAACAATGAAACATAGAAACTTTACTTCCTTATCGGCAGGTAAAGATAGCACACTGTCATCGACCGGAAGTACGAAGACCAGTTCAAATATCACTGTACCCAAAAATATACACATCATTTCAATATATCGCATTTGTAACCCATTCCCTGTTAAAACATTGTTGCATTTGACTTGTTTCACGAAATAACAATTACAAAGTCTCTGCTATTAACTGAGTAATAATAATTCATTTTTGCATTGTAAATAATGCTGATAAAAATAACAAATAAACAGCGACCTATTTTAATGCTATACTTACATGGAATCTGAGTATGGTTCAAAACGAAATTCCAAGGTAGAAGGCACTCTTACAGCATATGTAATATGAGTACATAAAGAAGTGTTGATGTGTGCTATGGTAAATTTTGTCATTTTTCCTCTTAGTTGGCCATACCGGCTTATGTGACAGAATACACGGAAATCATCTGCCAATATTGTAGGAGTGGAAAATAATATTTATATGGCATACACGCATGGTCATTGTTTGTTCACTTGATTTAGACTGGATTACATTCAGAAAGAAAACGTTGAATAACGATATATAGGCCGTGACCTTCGACAATCGATCACTCCAACTAACATAATCAGAACTGAACTAAATGATGCACAGTTAACATCCGTTCATGATGAATGGTGGTAATAATATGTATATTTATCTCAATAATATGTACTCACTGCGCATAACTGAAATCCATCAAGAAGATCCAGGAATAGAGTGATACGGTTTTGCTTATATGTATACTAGATGTTTGCTTACTAGAGACAAACATAATAACACACACAAATCGACGTTTAGATCAAAAGGCCTTTATCAAGACAACAATTGAAACACAATTAAACCATACAACAGAAAACTAACAGTAATGACATCGACGGTCACATTGCTATATATAGATTGCCCGGATGAGGTGAAATGACACCGGGCAAATACAAAAATGAACACAAACATGTGACACGAAACAAACAGAAACTATGGATCGACTAGAGTCATACATGGGACATAATCTCATTAATGCCGTTGGGTTTAAGAGTGTCATATTGGTAAATGTAGCGGTTCTCAAGCGCCAGACGGGTCAATTCGTAAAAGAAGCACGACTTAATGGCCGTAACCTGAATTCATGGGCGCCCAGATGGACCGTGTCATTGAAATGGACGTCTACAGGCAAATCCGAATATCTTTTTGTATGTTATACAGATGTTCGCAGAATCAGTCTGCGAGCCTCCTTCCAGTGTCACCTATATATGTCATGGCGCAATGATTGCATATGATGGCATAGACGACGTTGCGGGACACACATGTGAAGCTTTCCCCTTGGTGAAGGTGGCTATGGGGAATGAGGAGGACCAGATCTGTGTGACATAGGCACAAGTGTAGCATTTACTGCGTTTCCATTTGATGGTACCAAAATGATTAGGAACGTCATGCTTGAGGTGACCCCAGACAAGTAGATCTCTGAAATTCTTGTCAAGTCTGTAAGCAACAAGAGGTGTTCACAGAACATTTCCCGCGTCTCGGGGTCAGACTGAAGAAGGGGAAGATTAAGATGACAATGGCAACGGCAGCGCCATGGGGGTGGAAAGTGAGAACATGCTTGACCGTATCAGAAGAGGAAGACTTCCGAGTGGTCGAGAGGGTTTCCTGACAGGAGAGACTGTACACTCGAAGAAGGGCAAACCTGAGGACACTCTCAGGATACAGACGACAGCGGAAGAAGGCTATAATTCGTAGCTTTCTCGAGGAAGTCGTCCTCGGAACTGCACAAGCGCTGAAGACGAAGAAGTTGGAAGAATGGAAGTGAATCACTACAAGCAGAGGGATCAGAAGAGGTTTATTGAAGAAAGCAATGGGCATCAGTCGGTTTGTGATGTACCGATGAGCTAAGACAGAAGGGTTGGATAGTGATGGATATGTTAAGAACGTTAATTTGGGAGGTGGAAATCTCCGATGTGAATTTGATGGTCGGGTGAAAATTGACAATGAATTGTATGAAGCATGCCAGGTCAGCCTCAGACATATCAGTGATGTCAATCCCATGATTGATGTTCCTATGGAACACCGATGGAAAGGCTCCCACATAGGATTCCCATAGCTGGTGCTCAGCCTATGAACAAACAGGCATAGCTAGGCCCCATCTTCATGTCTATGGCAACCGCACTGATTTAGTCAAATAAGTGTTCATTGAACTGGAAGGAATTTGGAGTAAGTACGAGTTCTGCAAGACGGATAAGGGTAGAAGTAGACACAGAGGGATGATAATGGTGGTCGAGGAAGAACTTCACAGGCTTGAGATCCCGTGAGTTCGGTATTGAGGTGTAAAGGGAGCAGATGTCGAACAGAAAGAGACGATAGGTGCTAGAAGGGTGTATATATATAGACGATAGGTGTATATTTATCTCAGTGCCGGGCAATTAAGTACAATATATTCATATTCTCATGGCAACAGATACATCAATTTTTGTGGAAACGTGTTCGTTTTTAAATCTGAGCCTATCGCCATAAAATAAATTGGTATTCTGCATAAGATGCTAGTCCATTTGAATTATATCAAGGATTATAACTCTGCAAATAATAGAGGTAGAGGTGCAGTGAATAATTTCACCAGTAACTCTGACAACACCCAGCACACAGAAGAAGAATTTAAATATCTGAAAAATGCTATCATTCAAACAGCAGGAAATACATGTGGATATACAAACCCCAAAGGCACGAAACCAAAGATAACAGCTTGGTGGACAGATGAGGTAAAGAAAGCAACGAAAGATAAACAACAAAAATACATGAAATGGGAAATAAACAAATGACATGAAGATTACTTAGCATACAAAACAGCAAATATTCACACCAAGAAAGTGATCAAAGCTGCAAATGTTAAGCCATGGCAAGAATATGGAGAAATGCTAAACATTGATAGACAAATTGCATCAAAGATGCTCTACAAGAAAGTACAAGGCATGAGAAGTACAAAAGACACCTACGAACCAACAGAAATAATCAACGATGAACACGGCAACATACTAAAAAGGCCTCAAGTAATCACGTAAAGATAGAACAATTACTTCAATAAACTGTTAAACTTATAGGAAGGAGAAGTGACTACACAAGTAAATACAATAGAAGAAGACCTAGAACCATACATTCTGAAATCTGAAAGTAAAGACGCAGTTAAACGTGTACCAACCAACAAAGCACCAGGAGTGGACGGAATAACTATAGAACTAATAGAAATGCTAAGAGCGACATGTATAAAGTGGTTACACAGACTGTTCAATGTGATATGTTTTTTTTCTTTGGCCTATGATGCGTTTGGTCTCACAATCAGCACCGAGCAGACTTTAGTAATGTATCAACCAGCACCAGGTGTCACCTACACAGAACCAGTGATAACAATAAATGTACAAAAACTTAATACTGCCAATAAGTTTGTATATTTCGGCAGCACACTATCACAAACTGCGACAATTTATGAGGATGTTGCCCTGCGTATTGCTCGAGCCAGTGCAGCATTCGGGAGCCTTCGTGCCAACTTCTGGATCTGGCGTGGTCTCAGTCTGACAATTAAGTTGATGATGTGTACCGCGCAGTCGTTCTACCAGCACTGCTTTATGCTGCGTCATCCTGGACCATCTATGTAAGACACACTCGATGGCTTAACACTTTTCATCTTCGGTGACTATAAACATCATTGGAGAACGTTGGCAGGATCGTGTACCCGATATGGATATTGTTCAGAAGTCCCGTATGCAAAGTATCCATGCAATGCTGATTAGGTCCCAACTCTGCTGGACTGACCAAATCGTCCGTATGCCAGACAAGCACCTTCTAAAGAGATTATTCTATGGAAAGCTGTGCGAAGGTAAACGTTCAAGTGGAGGGCAGAAAAAGTGCATAAACAGCTCTCTTAAGCACTGCAGCATCCATCATAGCTCCTGGGAGACTACAGCACATGATCGCTCAGCCTGGCGCACCCAGATCACTGCTGGCATCACGAAATTTAAAAAAGAAAGAACACTGCGGGCAACCCACAAGCGCAAGAAGCGGAAGGACAAATTCGAAAATTATCCTACCCCGAACCATCAGCACTCCTGCATGCACTGCAATAGAACTGTCCGTGCACGAATCGGACTCATCGGGCATCTACGAACTTTAACCTACGAATCTTAATTATTATTTATTAATTTTTTTATTATTAATTTTTTTCCATCGCATTTAATGTTTTTCATGTCGTGAACATCATCATCATCATCATCATCATCATCAACATCATCATCATCATCATCATCATCATCATCAATGTGATATGTAAGACACAAAAGACACCACAGGAGTGGAATACAGCGGCTAGTGTTCCCATCTGGAAGAAAAAAAGGGACTGCACTATGTATAGAGGAATTTCACTCTTAAGCAAAAAGGAAAAAATCTTCAGCAAAATACTGGAAAGAAGTGCGCGTCCATATATATATAATCACCGTTCAACAACACACAAATGGGCCATCGGAAAAATAAAAGCTGTGCCGATGCAATCTTCGTCAGCAAATAACTTTCAGACAGAACCATAGAACATAACTAAGACTTGTATTTGTCTTTGGTAGACCAAGAGAAAGCTTTTGACAGGGTAGATAGAGTACACTTATAGATAACACAACAGATATAAGGAGCTCGCCAACATTTGATAAGCCTACGTCAGAGCATATACACCAATAGTCAATTCTCAGTAAGAACAAGTACGTGTACAGCCGTTCAATTTCAAATTCACTGGGTGTGAGAAAGGGATGTGTGCTATCCCGCCTATTGTTCATAACATACAAAGACCACCTCTGAAAAGTAGCAAAGACAACGGAAGAAAACAATCTGAAGGATATCTTAAACGAACTACTATTTGCAGATGACCAAGTACTAGTGGCATCATCAGAAGAAGAACTACAAAGATAAATGGACAGATTACATCAAACATGCCATACCTTTAACATGAAGATAAAAATAGGAAAGACCGAAGTAATGATTATAGGAAGAACAGAAAGAAATACACACACACATACACACACATATATATATACATATACATATATATATATATATATATATATATATATATATATATATATATATATATATATATATATATACATATATATATATATATATATATATATATATCTTGAAAACAATAGACGTAACCAAGTTACATAATTAACATAACTAGGAAGTAATATAACAACAGACGGAAGAGCAGCAAAGAAATAGATGTAGTAAAACATACCAAGCCCTAGGGTAAATGACACCAATCTTCAGAAACAAAAACATAGATTTAAACACCAAAATAACATTATTCAAAACGATTATTATGCCAACGCTGTGCTACCAAAGCCAAGTATGGACAACGACTGCACAAGACAAACGTAAATCTGTGACAATTAAAATGGCATGATTACGCAGAATTCTATGAATATCGCATAGGACAGGCTGAAGAATGAGGACATCCGACAAAAAATAGACACCACCCCAATCTTAGAATATACCAAGAGACAACAGATCAAATGGTTTGCACACATCTGCAGACTGCCCTCAGATAGCATACCACAGCAAGATATACTACACTGATACAGCGAAGGCAGAAATACAGAGGCCGACCACGAAAACAACGGACCACTGAAATAAAAGGCGACACATTCCACAATATTCTCAGCACACAAGAGGGCCGTCTCCAGAAACTCTTCTACCCCTGACGCTGAAATGCAACAAAGGGTTTCAGTAAATAGATAGTTAGAACCCCGATTAAATCATTGTATAAAACACTATAACAGATATTATTTAAAACATGTTATCTTGTATGTGTGTTGCTACTGGCGCCAGTGGACGTGAAAATACACATCCGCACTGTGACACATCATGCATGTAGTAAGAGCCTACCGGAGGTAAGGTGTGACCTTCTCAAATGTGTCAGCAATTTGAAGTCTAGCAACAATGTGCAGTTTATCTACAAATATCTAGATATATGCACATACCTATGTATAATCCTACACGTGATTACTTATTATCACACCAAGCTATGTTTGCGTACAATAAGCATATGAATCACACCTTCTCTAAACTGCCTCCTCCAACTAAAAAGAAAAAAAAAATTCACGATTGGAATGGAACTCTGAATCTTTCAAACCGCAGTCCCGCTATCTAAACTAGCAGCCATACACTTATCTATTGATGACGTCAAATAGTAATATTTAATCGAGATATTCACCTCAATTTATATTTGGACGTCATTCATATTGATAGTAGGCACTCCTAGTGCCCTAACTTCCTAAAACATATAGAACATCGTTAATAGCGACTGTTTTTATATAGCATATAGTTATTCTGCTTGATTAAACGTGGCATCGCAGTGATCTGTCATGTAAGAGACGATCGGTGGTCGGTGGCAAGCCATAAGAATCGACTGGTGATTGTTTAAAAGTCTTAATTGTGTTACTAACAAGTTGAAAGTGATATCAGAATCAGCTTACAATAACATAGTGTGAAAAAGAAGCTGACTACAATACGATAATCTGTTATAGAAAGAAACACTTCTGTTCTTATTTATGTTTTTGTCAAATTCGAAGCGCATTAGATGCTGCAGAGATGTGGTTTCTGAGAAGAATGATGGAAATATCATGGACAACTAAGAAAACTTATGCAAAGGTTCTCATTAATGCTGGCGTAAAAAGATCAATCCTCAAACATTAATGGCAGACAGTCAAGATCCCTAGGGTATGTGCTGAGAATAACACAGATTGAACACTTAATAACCACTGGAATGATCAAGGGGAGAAGAGACATGGGACGACAAAGAGAAAAATTGCTAGACGGACTAGTATTGTGGTACGGTAGATGTTCACCAATAGAATTTGTAGAAAGAACAAGAAACATGATCGCATACGTAATTCTGCATTGCACTTGACGATTGATTGATATTTTTTCCCCGCGAGGTTTCGATTTTTTTTCTCAAAAATTAACATTGACAACATGTATAGTATAGGCCTACGTGTATAAAATGACTGCATAGTGGTATAGGTGTATACTACATTCTCCAATGTTGTCACATTGAAATGTTTAAGCATTACTGAGCGTACATTACTTATATGAACGCCTCGCTACTGGAGGCGGCATAGTAAAATGCTTAACTGACATTGGTTGTACAATGTAATAGGTCAGAGTGACATTAAAATCCATGCTGAAGTCGGATGTATCATATATATATATGCTGGTCGATTCTGGCAACACCACGCTTCACTCACACGTTGTCCTGCACACTACCCATAGACGAGGGAATACAACCAACGTCAAATAAAGGGTATCCGCCGAAGACGGATATGTCAGGCTATTAGAGAAAACACGACGGAGACACAACACATTTCCGTTTTATGAATTATATCATGCTGGAAATATAGTAGGATCATTGCTCTGCTGCAAGACAGATCTAGTGGGATTTGATAATGAACGCAGAAGAAGAAGAAGAAGAAGAAGTAAAAGCAAAGTAAACACTGAATTAAAATGTCAGCACATTTGCTTGGATTACGTAGCACTGGCAAGGATCCTTAGAGAGTGGATCATTGCGAGTAAATACATATGATCATGCACACACATTCTCACGCGCTTAAAAGCGTTATCCCCCAACTCTATGTAATTCCAACTTTGTACTATTTACATCAATGTTTTCCAACATGTTTTTACCATGTCACTAAAATCCTCCTAAAATACTGATGCCCCCTCTCTATGTTAAGTGTATATATATATATATATATATATATATATATATATATATATATATATATATATATATATATATATATCGCATAATTCATAAATTGAATTATTTCCTAAATGAAGCCTAATTACAACTAGTTCCGGACACACAATTTAGGTTTTAGGAAGAAATCACTTGGAAATTATAAAACAAAAAACAATACGTACATTTTCATAAAATTTAAGACAACTAACGCTCACATAAGAACTATTTTTTTCAAAATTGCCCCATAAACAATCGAATTAACCAAATATTCCCACCCCCTCAATCCCATATGGGGCCCTGTGTGCACGTTTGGAAACACTGATTTCTATTTTTCTTTTCAATAAATCCGTTCAGTCTAGAAAATAATTAATCATAAATTTATGGAATAATACACTCATGCAAAAAATATGAAGCCGATACGCTTATTAATAAGCAAAACACATGAAGATTACTTGATGTGTAATAGGCAATATCTGTGTTCAACTATTTATGAACGAACTATTGTAGGTTTTTAAAGTTCTTACTTTTAGTATTGTGTAATTGCAGCATTATATGGATATATCTACTCTCTTATAATCACCTTCTTGATCTTGTTTTTAGCTTTCAACCTTCGAACATTTAAGATGACATTATCTGTACGAGAATGGATGACTATACCACTCTTCTGGACGTGAAAAGTGCATTTCAATAGCAGAGAGAACTATATCCCAAAATGGGTGAGGCGAAATGTATTATTTTATACCACTCTTGATCACAAACTCCTCTGAAAAAAAAACTCCATTAACGGTGATAGTATCTTGATGTCTGTTTGAAATGATACAACTATACTTAAAAGTTTTTTATGTATTATTTTGGTAACATACCTACCTATTTTTGTATATCTTGACCTATTTCCCAGTGTTACCCAAGCCACTTACTTCCTGTTTAGGGTTGTTACCCTACACTGGGATAGTTATCCCTATACTTAAGAGTGTTGTAGGGCAGCCAATCATTCTAAGTGCATTGAATAAGCCCCCGCGACTTACTAAATCGAATGACTCTGTAAGATCAACGAAACCAGTATACAGTGGCTGTATGTGTTGACGACATTTCTCATGTAATTGACGTGATGAATGTATCATAACCGTGATTTATTGGTTTCAACAAGCGCATTATGATCCAAAGTGTGGTCTGGTGTGGGCTTTGCTGATAAAAACTCACTAGTGTATGCTATTGGGAGCCCGAAATATGGAGATGGAAGATTTTTAACATTGATTTTGGTGAATTTAAGTAGATTTGTTACACTTATCACTGCCTATAAACCAACAGTAACATCACCCGTAAAGGTGAATTATGCCTTCTATGGGGAGCTGGGCAGTGAAGTGAAAAAATGTATTTCAAATTCAGATATTATACTATGTGATCTTAACGCGCAGATCGGATTAGAACCAAAAGCATGCATTGGAAAACAAAATGTTGATCACATGAATGAAAACAGTCATATATTTTTAGAAATTTCGACCAGTAATGACCTCATCATTATCAACTCTTTCTTTGCAACACATATCTCCACATAGTTTAATTTAAACATTCAAGATAAGACCACTGACACTAGCTGAACTTTATTATCACCAGGAGACAACCAGATTAATCACAAAAGAACTACCATGTAGCTAACACTGTGATGAGTGTAAGAAATATAATTCATTAGTTGCTGTAAAAGTCAAATTGAGTCTAAGGAGAATATTCATAATCACAGATAAGCCAAACCAAATGTGCGTTATAACCAGGACACAGGATAAAAACGTGTGCTTTGAGTTCCAACATCAGCTTGATGCTCTCACTGACTCACGAAAAATTATACAGGAAGTGGGAGATGCAATATATTTAAGGAAGATGTTTGCTAAACGGGGATACATTTTTAAGACATGCGTGAACACCAAAATCGTTTCTGGTTTGAGGCTAACCAGCAGCTACTTTATCCTTCAATTGACAGAAAAAAGACTGTGCTTCAAATGAACAAAGAAAGTTCAACTAGAAATACCTTGCCGAGCTGACACACGCTATAGAAGAAGTACAATTGTGAGCCAGACAATGTGTAAATGACAAGGGTAACATCAGAGGTATGTATGAAAAGATTATTTTTAAAAAAAAACATCGGTCCGAGAGAGAAGAAAAGTGAACCGCTGAAATATTTATCTGTTGAGATAATCACTGATAAGAGTAAGCATATGAGTAGAAAACTACCCAGATCTATATTCTAATTAAACTAAGATAACATGATGCCTTCAGTGTCTTGGAGACTCTACCAGCGATTGCCCAAATGAACATCCTCCCCACACATCATAGCTGAAATAAACGTTGCCATTAATATTTCTAACAAGGCACCTGGCAAGGATGGGATTCCAAATGAAGTCATCATGAGAGTGCTATATTAATTGAAATGCAGGTTTTGCAAGGCTGATTCCCGTGGACCCAGAACAACGTTAGAATTCCGAATATAGCAGAACTGAGATCATGTCAAAATATTGGCAATGTCGTCCTGTAGACATGACATTTTCTTCAGAAATTACAGCCCGTCTAAGCAAATCGTATACGTTTACACGGTCATTAGATGTAAACGGTTTACTTCGTAGGAAGTAAAAACACACTTTAAGCGGAATGATTTGTTTATTTAATTTCTTTGGATGCAGTGTTGATGAAAGTTGTGTGCATTGAATAACACGTTCTTTTCGCCACAATTATAGAATAGTCTAAGAAGGGTGAATGAACAAGATATAGAATGAATTCCATAAACAAGATAATTAATTCCAGAAACAATAAGGTAATTCGTACATGTAATCCAGTCGCAGAATTAGAAACGATAACATCAAACAGATAACCAAAAATATAGCAGTACTCCAAAACATCAAAAGACAACAGATCAAGAGGTTTTCAGACGCTTCCAGACTATCAACAGATAGCATGCTACAAATAACCGTTACACATAGACATAACAGCTATAAAGCCAGAGGCAGATCTAGTTGTGAAGAATTTATGCGATTGATGTGTGCATTTATGAGTTTGAAAACTCGAGCCGCAGAAATGTACCGTTAAGTCTACATTGTGTACCATATTTGTTTATGTGTATAAGCCTGCAAAAGTACCTATATGATTAATAACATTTACTTGCATACGCCGTCCTCACTCATCTATTGTTTTCTACTTTAATAAAGAAAATGTTTCAATAATTATCGGCTATTATATGGTAATATCCGCCCAAGACAGATGTGTCGGGTTATTGGCGCCAATAAAACGACGACATAACCCATTTCCATTCTCTGGACAATATCCTGTTGGAAATCTAGTAGGAAAACTGCCCTGCTACAAGAGAGATCTGGCGGGAGCTAGAGAATTAACACTTAAGAAGAAGATATATAGTGATATGATTCAGTGATAATTATGAAATTATAGACAACATGGCTGTAATACAATCACGGCACTAACAGTAACACGTGACTTACCTGCATTAAGTTTTGGGCCTGTTTTTTTTTTTGGAGGAAGTTTAGTGGTGGTTGTAGTTGTTGGCGTCGTAGTCGTAGTTGTGCTAGTCGCTGTGGTTGTTGTACTAGTACTTGTACGTGTGGTTGTTGTACTAGCACTTGTACGTGTGGTTGTTGTACTAGTACTTGTACCTGTGGTTGTTGTACTAGTACTTGTACTTGTGGTTGCCTTAAATCTAGCATTGAAAAGGGTAACAGGCACATGGAACAATGCTTTCATTATGTATGCGCACTCAATATATATGTATATATATATATATATATATATATATATATATATATATATATATATATATATATATATATATATATATACATACATACATACATATATATAAATTATCTGTTCATCAGTCCTAGTCGACGATGATAATTCAGCTTACCTGTGATGATGATGAAGATACTGATTTCTACGGTGTGTCCGACTGTGACTAAGAAGTTCAATGTGTGCTTGGAATTTTCTTCCACACTTTGAGCATGTTTAGGATGAGCATGTGACCTTTAAGCAGATTTTGTCTTCTTATAGTGCTGTTTTATTGCGCAACATAATGTATGACTTTCTCTGTAGCTGCATCACCACTCTTGATTGTAAGACACCAGTAAGATCTGCCTTCATCAAGTTTCCCCCTTACATATTTTCGTTGTCTGTCAAATATGCCACTTGCTTTTGCAATTCTGTTGTTTACCACAGTGTCGATGTGTACGGTTGAGAGAGATGCCAAGGTAGGTGACATTATTTACTGTTTTAAGCACTGCCTCTTTTGTCCTTATATGGGGATTTATATGTGGGATGTTTGGTGTAGTTAGACAAAAAACCCTGTTTTTATTGTATTAATTGTGAAGCCAAAGTTGTCACAAGCTTCAGTAAATTAGATCCGCATGACATGCTTGCTGCCTGCAGAACACGCATGCAGTGCGCAGCGATCTGAATAGAGGTATTCTATAATCAGCGTGTCTTCAACTTTCGAGTTGGCTTGCAAAACACCCAAGATTGAAAAGTTTGTCATCTCATTTGTATTTAATTTGTGTGCTTTCCACGTCATTTGATCTAGATTCATCTTCCCGCATAGCAGAACACATCTTATTGAACAGTGTTGTACCAAGAACGCATTCTTATTTGACCCTATTTGTTACAGTAGAGGCTGGTGGTGATATTTAATAACGTATATCAGTGGTAATTATTGTGTTTGTAAATGTCTTACTGGGATCTCTTGTTACTATTTATTCCGTTTAAACAATTTATCGAAAATGTTAGAAATATAAGCCGATATTCGTCAGTTATTTTATTGTCCTGATGAATGTTGTCTGGTCTTCATTTATGCTTTTATTAGATATACAAAATATCAAAAGCTTTTCCTGTTGTAATGATATTTAAATTTAAAAAACAAAACAAACTATCTTGCATTAGGGATCGCACAATAGGATTGTGTTCATGTTATGTATTTAATTCCGTATACTCTCTACTTTGTATTCTGTCCGTAATTATTACACGTCAGGCACTTATCTGCTTGGCGTATGTTTACCATCCTGCAAGTGCATGCATTTTCCTATTTATCAAACAAACATTATGAAAGTGACTAGGCGATCATGTTTCGCCACAACTCCATGTCTTTTATGGTGTTAATAAGTTATGTTTGTAACATTCTTTGGTGCCAGAGTTACAAGCCATTCTGGAACGTATCGCATTTCTTTTCACTCTCTCTTATCTCAGGGTGATATTCCAGGTGGTTACTAAATGTTCAAGTGTTGTTCATAATATGTTCACATATTAAAAATATTGACTGTTTGCTACAATTTTTACTACAATTTGTCTTTTTAATCAAGGATCTCTGAGGACCTCTACATTATTTTTCTTTGCTGTCCATGAATGTTTCTTCATTCTCCTTAAAAACAACATCTGTGTATACTCAGCTGATTTTGAGCTTTTCAATTGATAGTCCATTCTTCACATCCATAAAGAAGC
>CM067320.1:59700212-59741520 GCA_034231615.1 Meghimatium bilineatum
AATTTATACGCTGATAGACTCATATTGTGTCAGATTATTGGGACAATTTTATAGTGTAAGCATTGACGTATTTTGTTTCTTCTATAAAATATTGTACAACTTCCATAGTCTGTATCACTCTAGGAAGATAGTTTAGTAACAATTGATATATCACGGCTAATCGTGTTAAGTAAAGTTACTACCACTAAAATATATTTACCTATCAAACAATCTATCTATCTATATATCAAACTATTTATATGTCTGTCTGTCTTTCGGTCTGTCTGTCTGTATGTCAGACATACTCTCCATTTCGTTGTACTTCCTCTGACATTTCGGTTATTAATATTAACACACAGGCCCGTGGATAAAGAAGTCATTTTTGGTGCTCATAGACATGCCTTAGCAACTGCAAACATGGCTTCTAGTACTATGAATCTAGCCAAATTGTTAGTAAAAGCTCCTCCATTAGCGATGTATCACAAGAATGTCCTAAAATTGCTCATCAAATGTTTTAATTTACTGCAGAAAAAGTACTATTACAAAACAATTACCCTGAACTTAATTACAGTAATCACATCTACGACCATGTTAACACAACATTGTAATGTCTGCATGACTTTATGTCATGTTTCTTTATGAATCCATCCGCTGACAACTTTTATCATTATTTCATTGATGTTTCATATATAGAATATTTATACAAATAATGATGCACGTCCGTCGTGCATTTTTATTACTATACTCATATTTAGAAACACGCCATACATCGAATCCTAGAGTTACACCAGTCGTAGTTTCTAAACAAATTTTACAGTACAATATCTTAAAAACTATAACTAGTGATGCAGTGAAACTGTACACAACTACAGATCTACATATGTTATATAATAATAATACAGTTTTTAGTGTATATTTTGTTTGTATATTCGCGACAGCATGTTTTCCGTGCTATGTACAAACCATAGAAACCAACATGATTTGTCCCCACACAATATGGCGTCGTTAGCAACGTCATCCATCAAAATCAGCGGCAGATAACTAAAATTTCATATATTTTGCACTGTGGAAATCTTTTGAAACAAAGGATAATAAATTACAGCAGTAGTCAAGCAGCAAATGAGAACAAATCTTTAATACAAGGCATCTTGTGGTAACCAACCAACGTTGAATAACACGGTAAACTGTCGTCTACTAAGTTTCGTCATGGTTAGATTGTGTTTGCGGAGGGATATTAACTGAGGTTTGATCCTTTCTGACTCTGTTCATTGAGCTGGCCATTGTTGGATTTTTACTGATGTGTTTATTTTAAAAAATCGCTTGTTCAGCTGGTTGTAGCTGGATCTTTACTGATGTGTTAGATTTTATCAACGTCTGGGTAGTGTATTATCACTGGATCCTTACTGCTGTGGTTGAGCTCATGAAACACCGCCTGTGCAGCTGGTCGTAGCTGGATCATATTTGCTGTTCTTGAGCTTGTCAAAACACCACATGGGTAACTTGTCATCGTCAGATTAACCTACATGAAATTTCCTATAGAATTTCGTCCCGGGAAGCGTTCCTGTAGAAGGTTCAACGTCACTAACTAGATAGACATTCGTCGGGAAGTGTTAATGACGATAATTTTCATACTTTATAAACTGGAACTTTCCTATTTTGAGGAGCACGACAAATTTATTATCTGTCACTCAAGATACTTGAGTAAGGAAAAAGTCTGTTTGGGAATCACTGACATTAGAATAGAGACCAATTTTGATAGGAAGTTAGATTCGAGGACTGAATTGTGACCACTCATGTTTCCAAGTCAGTCCATGCAATTGTAATTAACTTTGTCATCAACTGCGAGTATACATATTAGTAGAGTCTTAATGTTGAATGTTGTCTTGTTGAAAATTTAATAGCATGCAAGTGAGTCATGCCTGAGTGAATGAATAAATAATCAACACTGTAATGGATATTGGGTTCAGGTATTATGAATTAGTTTTGCCCTCAGCCTCTCTACTTTCCTAGGTCACAAATCGCAGAAGTACTTTTATAAGACTGGAAGATCACGTTACATGAAATAAAAGAGAATACGTAAGTCTACAAGACCATATAGCCTATAGAATCAGAGATGAGAGAACACAGAAATAGATAGTGTACTTCAGAGTTAATTTGAAATCTTCAAAAATTTAATTTAGAATAAAATTAGTTTAAAAGCATTTAACAAAAAATTAAGATCAATACACAAGATGAAGGTAAGTTAATTGCTCAGCTCTTGTACAAAGTGAGATATATCAATGTTGGTTTCAATGTGATTGTAGGTGGTTTCAACATCATGTGCTACTACATGAACACGTCGCCGTACATACTAGGAACGGGCAAATTTACACCTGACAAGATCAATCCTCAGTTGTGTACACATATATATTACTCGTGTGCTAAACCTTATGGATTGGATATTGGTGGTATTAAATCAAACGAAGAAGACATGTGAGTATTATAAGAAAACAATGCATTATTTCGGTTAGGGAGGTTTCCAGTGGTCAGTGGGATAAAGGCCGCATGACCTTGCTATCGCAGCGTCACGTGAAGAGGGAATTTCTTAACAAAACAAAAATACATTAGGACTTGAAAGACACACAGCCGTTACCGAGTATCGAACACTAGACTTCACAGATGTCAGATAAAAGCTCTAACCTCTCATATTGTGGTCATATTACCACAAGTAGTGATTATAGATGAATGTATTTTAATGATACACCTATCGGGAAATATCGATTTTCGTTATCTCCATCATATATATATATATATATATATATATATATATATATATATATATATATATATATATATATATATATATATATACTGTATACATATCTTATAATTGTACCACAATGCCGGAAAAATCTTTTGGCATTACCGCATGTAAGACAGTCGTATGCCAGTTTTTAAGATCTTGACACTGGTTCATGTCTGGAACACATGCCTGACTATTTGATTATTACCCTTGGCTACGTGTATCAGTGTATATTTATCAGGTATTAAGTTAAATTTAAATTTGTTTAGGCTTAGGGTTTACGATAGTTATGTAAATATCATCTCTCCTAGCCCTACTCCCAAACATAAAATAATTAATATTTAAATTAATTAATGGTTAATATAATATTTATATTAGGTATTCCTAAATTAGGCTGGTAGGCACGTAATCCATACAAAAACAGCAACAAGCTTATAGTGAGGAATGGATATATAGTTTGCATCATTAAATCAGATGATTCAGTGTTTGAATTTTTAAGCAATGTAGTTACAATATTTACTTACAACAGCTAATGAATTGTCTATTGTCTATCCCCAGGTGAATGATTGTTGATCGCATTCACACTTGCCGTTAAGCGTAGGGGTGGTATCTTAAGCTGTCGTTTCAAGGCCAGATGTGTCGCCGACGTTACATGTAGTCATGTTTGTTCAAGATTATCTTAATGTTTTCTATCCACCGTTTTCTTGGTCTACCTTTGGCTTTACGCCCGGATATTCTTGTATTATATGCTCTTATTGGTATTTGGTTTGACTTCATTCTCATAAGGTGACAGAACCATTTTACTTGCTGTCTCTCAATATGTTCGATACATGATATTATACCAACTCTTTTCCTAATTTCTTCATTTCTTATTTTATCCAGTTTGGTAACCATTGCAGCTTTCCCCAGACACTTCATTTCACATGTGACGATTTTTCTTTTGCTGCGAAGCTGTTAAAGACCATGTTTGACATTGGTAGCACAGTGTTGGTATAAAAATTGTGTTGTTTTTTTTTTGTTTTTTTTATAATTTCCATCTTGATCTTTGGATGAAGAAGTAATGGTGAATGAATACATATACAAAATACACATATTCACTAATAAAAACAATATAACATTTTTTACAGATGTTTATTATCTTTTCGTTGTTTTGTTTTAAAAATATTTTCCCCTTAAACCTCTTTGTGCTTTGCAAAGTCAATGATCTGGAGATTTCTTTTGTGTTCTTCATATACGTTTGTTCTCTTTGAATCAGTTGTTTCTGTAATCCATCGTTTGCATGGTCTGCCTCTGCCTTTCTATCCATCATTTCTGCAGATTAATACGTTTTGAGTGACACGTAGTCTGGAAGCATATGAAAACAACTTTATTTGTTGGCGTCTGATTAATCCAAGATTACCATTGTGTCTATCAGCTTTCTGATGTTTCTATTTCTGAATATGTCTCTTATTGCTACTCCATGGATTCCACTTAGACAAGTCATTTCTGTCGTAAAACGGTTTTTTATTGGATTCTCTTGTTAGTTTCCACGTGTGAGATTGGTAGAATATTAATGGTATGATGTCGTTTTATATAATGCATTTGCTACTCTGCATACACACATGGTAGCACACGTAAAATAATTTTTAAAAATCCTTTCCATCAAAAGACTGCTATTAGGAACACATTCACAAAATAACTAACGTCGAATAAAAGTGGTGCATTCCATGTTCACGTGACATAACTAAAAACGAATACATGCAGTACGAGTAAACATTAGAAATTTGGATATAAAAAAAAAAAACATAAAGTTTACGGAACAAAGCAAAATAGCTGTAGATCAAAACACGTAGTGGAATTATTGAACATATGCACATATGAGTGACGAACATTGATCCCAAAGGGATTGTTTAACAAATTGGAGAATGTCCGATTCTGAGTATCGAGTCTGGCCATCCTAGGAACATGACTTAATAGTACTCACATGAATATTACGAACACCAAGATGATCTTTGCTACTGAAATTCGCAATAATATGAGTACCATTCTGGTGACTGATACTCTCCACATATTGACAGAATCAATCTCTGAGCCTCTCACCCTTTTCCCTATTTACGTCATGGTAACGACTGCAGATGATGGAATATATGTTGTTAGACTCAGTCTGTGAGTCGCGACCACTTTGTGGGTCGAACAATCCTTTCGCAGGGGTCACCTAAAACAATCGGAAAACATACATTATGAAGCACAAACAAAAGTAATTTGATGGTTGAGGGTCACCAAAACATGAGGAACTGTATTACAGGGTCGTGGTATTAGGAAGTTTTAGAAACACTGTGTTAGAGGAAACATTTGTGAAACGTTCTTCAATTGTGTTTGTGGCTCTGAGAGTATAGCAGAACTGCTCTTTGTGACATATGCCTAGCTGTAGCACATCCTACATCTGCAGCTACTGATAACATACTAATTAGTAAGGTAAAGCTTGAGATGACTATGTTATACCTAGGATTCGTATTCAAGTTGGTGTGCTATCAGGTGTATATTCAGTGAAACCATTTCAGGTGCCCAAAAGAAGCGCTACAGGTACTCGTTAAAGAACTCACTTAAAGCATTTGAAATATACCACGATACATGGGAAGAACTTGCAGAAAATAGATCTACATGACGTTCTAAAATCAAAAAGAGCGCATAATCATGTGAAAAGAGGAGAAATGCAGCAGCTCAACAGCGGAGAGCAGTTAGAAAGTCACGGATAGACCAAGAACCGTCTACAGTCGTCATTCCATGTCCGAACTTTCCAAGGTCATTTACAGCTCGAATAAGTCTCATTATCCATCTACGAACTCATAATCAATGACATAACTCCAATTGAATTTTCAAAAGTGGATGTAACAAATGATCATTATTACTTGTGATGGACGAACACAACATAGTATATTCAGGTGCTTAGCATACATTCAATCACTTTTTACAAGTTTCCCCTGTTGAATTTGCTGCAATTATAAACTGTTATATCATTTCTGTGGAGCGCGTGGGCGTACGGCTAGAACGCCGGGCTAAGATTCCTGAGGTCCCGGGTTCATTCCGCGGTTGGGACAAGGATTTTTGTCTTTCGGAGGTGCAATAAAAAAATTCTTCCTGTACACGTCGCGGCGACAGCTTTGGCAAGGATGTCTTTATTTCCACTGCATTAAAAGCCTCCCTGCACTCCTTAACAGGAAAACACGCAGTAACACAAGTTTTTTTTTTTAACTATAATTTCTGAGAGCACATTTATTATCCAAGACATAGCGTCACTTGAAGTTCTACTACAAGAGACCATCTCCTACACAAATGACAGTTGTGTTCAAGTGGATCCCATCATCTTGTAATATTTCAAGTAATTAAACATCAAAGACACGTGCATCATGTTGCATTAAACATGTTCATCAAGAACATCATTCACATCATTGTACAATAAAGCTGAATCAATACAACAACAGTATATGAAAGAGTGATTCAATGAACACAATATCGTCTTCACAATTAATATCTTCATAGAATTGTCTATAAGTTTAACAATTTTGTGTGTGGTCTGCGTTACGAAATGGAGGAACTTATGTAACATAAGAAAACAGAGTTACTGAGCTTATCCATTTATATATATATATATATATATATATATATATATATATATATATATATATATATATATATCAGAAGGTGCCATGCTGGCCGGTGTACGCGGACATGGCTCTCCACAACTCTCTGTCCACAGTATTATGTATAAAGGTCGTTGCTGTTTCCTTGCCGTGTCAGGTTGTCAAACTGTCTAATATTTTCTCACATTGTCGTCCTCTGTCTCTGTTGCCTTCAATTTAGCCTGTTGTGACTATGTTCTCCAAACCTTTCTGTCTCATGAAGTGATCATAAAAAAAGAAGATTACCTTTTTCTTATTGTTTATTACGGTCCGTTTCGAATGTGACTCTTTCAACACCTTTACATTAGTTTTTCTGGTAGTCCATGGTATTCTCAGCATTTTTCTGTAGAACCACATCTATGTTGCCTCTAAGTTCCCACTTTCCAGTTTGTTTATTGTCCAAGACTCGCACCCATATGTTAGTATAGGGGTTATATAGCACTGCAGAACTCGCTTTCTCACCGCTAATGAAAATGTCATACTACACAGTATATTTTTCATTTTTCTGAATGTTGTTTTTGCCTGTCTTATTCTGCTTCTTATTTCTGTTGAACTTCTTCCTTCTGATGTAATCATTGTACCTAAATATTTAAAATGGTGGACCTGTTTTAATACTATATCATTCACTTTGATCTTGTAAGCTGTTTTATTTTGTTTCTTGAAATAACAATTACTTCTGTTTTTCATGTTATATTTAGGAAGAGGCCTTTCTCTTTACTTTCTGTGACTACTGCATTAATTAAATATTGAAGGTCTTCTCACTTTTTGCAATCAAAACAATGTCATCCGCATATCTCAAATTATTTATGTTATGTCCTCTCACTGTTATTCCTGGGATATCTACTATTGCATGCATTATGTTTTCACTGTATAAAGAGAACAGGTCTGGTGAAAGTATAGAGCCCTGTCTGACTCTTTTTTTTTAATTTGTTGAAAAAGGCCAAATTGATTTCCTACTCTTATTCCTGCTGTTTGTTGCCAGTACATGTTCTTGATGATTCTTAAATCCTTACTGTCAATGTTCAAATTCTCTAGCATGTGTATAACTTCACTATCTTTAACTTTATCAAATGCTTTTGTGTAGTCTATGAAGCAGATTTACAGAAATGTTTTTGCATATATAGACATCTCTATTAGTGTTCTCAATATATATATATAGCATTGTTGGTACATTTGTATTCTACAAAGCCACATTGTGAGGACTTATTTCTCATTGTATTTTGTTTTTCATTATCTTCATGATTCTGAGAAGTATAAATATATATGGTTGTCTTATTCTATCTAACGCTAAGTAATACTGAGATGACAATTTTTAACTAACTCGTTATATCTATACTTGCAGTTTAAATATCTTATATACTATTTTTGCTGGCGTTGATGTTTTTAATTTGAGCTACACACTCTCATATCACGGGCACTTCATTTTCTTGAGACTATCCGAATACATTATATAATTTACTCTGTGCTCTAATATTGATTAATGACGTGTGATATATTTTACAGGATTCTACACATTGTGAATGTCAACAAAAGGATCAATCCAAAGTTAAAGTTGAATCTGGTTCTAGGATGCAATAAAAATGATTCAGTATTATTTGCACCATTAGTGGAGACGATCACAACGATGAAAACATTTGCTAATAATGCAGTAACATTTCTCAGAAAGAGACAATTTGATGGCATAGAGATAAATTGGCGATTTCCTGGCGTTCTCACAGAAGGATTCCCAGCCAATTTTAAGACCACATTTACAATTTTTTTGCAGGTGAGATACAATCGTGTATGTGATATATCTTGCTGTCAAGTGCATATTCTTATAATGTGGACGTGTTTCAGCAAGAACATGCTGTTCTACTTCAATCTATAAATCACTATACGTTCTATATAAACGTATTTATAATCGCATTCATATGTGATATAGATCAGAGGCTCCATGTCAATATATTTCCAGACAAATATATACAAGGCAAAATACCCCCAGACACAAATATCCCCAGGACAAAATAAATTCAAAACAAATTACAAAGATAGTATGTTACATATGTTATACTAACTGTAATAAATATTAATAAACAACACAGCTGGAAAATAGTTATAATACAGTCTTCCAATGTTATGGATAGCCATACATGGCGTATGAAATTAACTTCATTGGTTAGATCCATTACACAACATTAATGTTCAAAAATGTTTTCTATTTTATGATAATGATGTTTTTCCTTCGCAAGCGAAGATGAGCATGACATCAAAAACAATAAATGGCATGAGAAAAAAAAATTAAACAAAAATATCTAATTTGGTTTGTGAGTTCGTAGGTGTCCGATTAGTCCAGTCCGATTCGTGCACGGACAGATCTATTGCAGTGCATGCAGGAGCATTCAAGAAGAATCACGATTCTTGGTTCTTGATTAGAAAACTGGTCTCACAGCACGTGGGGCATTCCCATATGTGCTCCGCCCTCTGTTCCAGCAGCCATTCGACTCGATGGTGTTTCGAGTCCAATGCCGCTGAAACAGACGTCGACATCAGGGCACACCTCTGGCCTTCGCGACAGGATTCTTAGTTTTTCCGCCCACCCACGCCGTGCCCGTAACTAGTTCAAGCACAGCGTCGGCCTGTCGGAACAACATGGTAACTGTTATCGAAGGCTACGAATACGGTGAAGAATCAAGAATCAAGTGCTGAAGGTTCGGAGTAGAAGAATTTTAGGATTTGACCTTCAGCTTTATGCGCGTCTGGATTTCCCGCAGTGTTCTTTCTTTTTCAAACTTCGTTATGCCAGCAGTGGTCTGTGTGTGCCAGGCTGAGCGATCAAGTGCTGTAGTCTCACAGGAGCTAGTATCGTTGCATATTTATATTTTATTGAAGTTGATAGGCACTGCTAAATCATACAGTTCAACAATTGTTTTAATAGCATCGTCGACACGTGTGTAAACCTTTGGTTTTTGTGCTCCTAGATGACCAGTGGTAATCTGACTTTTCAACAGTAGAGATATATGTTATTATTGTTGTAACCTAGTCGTGTATATTGGGGATGTGGTTCCTTTTTGGGTGGTTCGTATTTTTTAAGGTGGTTTACAATTTATTTTGAAGGGCTTTTTACAGATTGTGCAATTACTTTTTTTTAACGCAGTATCACTTTACATCTCTTCTATAGTGGTTGCCTGCTTTAGTTGTTGTTCTGTTTGTCGATATGGTCCGTTGTTCATGTTCTTCCTTCTCCATATAACGTTTCCAAATCTGGAATTTATGTTGATGCTATAAGTATTTCTTCTGATGTTCGTTGTCTTATTGTGAACTAAACGAATCTGATCATATCTCACACCTTAATTAAATCTTAATTCATTTACAGTGAACTGTATTACACAAAGATATATTTAATAACAAATTATTTCATGGACGTAAATTACGTGAGTGCAATCTATGTTATGACATATAACACATTATTTCAATCTTTATACTCACAGGAGATGAGGCAGTTGATTCCCTGGCTATAGGCTGACCGCATATTGTTTCTAACGTTAAATCAGGGTTTTTCCCCCATGCTATCCCACCTAACTAATTATCACTAAGAAAATAGTTTACAAATTGATTGACCGTCACTATATGCATATCCTTCAAGTCAATAGTTTGCAGTTGTCGAGGACAATTATATGAGTGGTCCGCCTATCCAAATAAAATTGAAAATAAAGTTGGTGGTGACATGGATAACATAGTGTTCAGTGTTCATACACTTGGTGCATCTATTGGCTAGTCAGTTTACACAATGTAGCAAGGGAGGTGTGATTTTGATAACGTAAGTGTTCAAAATGTATTCACTAAGCCATCTCATTGTCTGAAAACGAACATCTCGTACTCCCGAAGACGATTGCGCCATAGGTAACGTTGTCTGACTCGATCTACACGACAAGACAACAGGTTCATCCAAATTCAAGGTCTCCAACTGGTTGTATCCCGAAACAGAATCGAAAATTGATTAACCTTCCACACATGATCAATCGGTAAATAACACTTCAAAAAGACACTCTGGAACACTGGTAATACTTCAGAAAAATACGCTGCAGTTTAAATATTAAAAAAGAAACTACAAATACTTCCTCTGTGACTAAAAATAAGCTCTCCTTTTGATTAATGAAAAGACTGCAATGCACCATGCTATAACACTAGGCGATCAATCCCGTTTGAGAGATCTAACAACCTCTCTGAAACCCAACTAATGACTAAACCAACTCGTCGGTGGTAATACACACGCACAATATTTCCAATGATCGGTTGCATTGAGCGTATGACGACGTTTGATAATATATCTTCTCACATTCCTACCTCATTCTAAGGCGCAGATTTCGTAGACGATATGTCTAATTCTCTCGAATTTCATCACCCTGACCTTCTCTTTCTGGCCAAATGATGATACTATTTCATACTCTTGGACATCTATATTCTTTCATAAGTAAATTATTCAAATATGAACCATACATGGTGTCATGGTCTCGACCACATATACAAAAACCTCACTAATTGATTACATTTCTATCAACACATTACTAACCTTTATACTGTTATTTTACTTCTAAAAAAAAGCGTGTACCAAAAGATGTTTTGGTTCTGCATATGATGCGGTCCGCTGCTTGCAGCTTTAGTTCCTGGATGGTTTTACAGTCTAGTAATTTCCCTTCTTTAAGAATGGTGTTTTTAAGGGTAGTTTTATGTTTTCCTCTTTTTCTTTTACCCTCAGGTGACCACATAAGGGCGTGTTGGTTTATTCTGTTTACATCTAGTCGTAAAACGTGACCAATGTATTTCCATCTTCGTTTTCTTATGATGTTTGAAACATACTCTTGGTGTGTTTTGTCTCTTAGATCACTATTTGTGACGAAGTCGCTGCATTTTTATGTTCATCAGTTTGCGAAGACATTTGTTTTCGAAGCTGTGTATTTACATCCGAAAACATTAAAACGATCCTTCATCACGTAAAGAATCAGTAAACCTCTGTTTCAAGAATAATTGAGGTTTTACGATTGTGCTTATTAGGAAACAGATCAACCGACCATAGCAAGTACGAAGAACACAACTACTTCCATCCGGAACCGGAAACTTCTGCCTACTCACTACTAATTCTAATTTTCTATTTATAACAAATAACACTGGAATTCACAATACAATAAAAGTTAGAAAAGATAAACATATTGGGTCATATGTATTGTTTTCGTGTTTACACCCCATAGTAATAGTCTGTAAGCTGTGCTCAAGTGAAACTTGAAAAACATGTGTTTTATGTAAGCACTATTGCTGTTCCGTTTCACAGCAGTATTATGTTTCATGTGTTTATTATGTATACATTTGAAAGGTAATACTGCTGGTAAAGCTGTATGAAACTAGTATTTACATAGGACACAGGTAATGAAGTTCTACCCACCGATCACTAACACACAATCACTGTCATATGCTCACGTGGAATAATACACGCAACAAAACAAAAGATAGAATCACACAAACAACAATAAACAGGACGTACTCGACATTTCGACCAAAATGCCTTAATCAAAATAAACACATAACATCAAAAGACAACGAGTAGAAATGACCACATACTCGTTGTCTTTTAATGTTATGTGCTTATCTTGATAAATACGATTTTATCGAAACGTCGATTGTGTCGATAAAATGTCATGTGTATTGTTTTTTTAATGATTAGATACTGTGTTTTGTTGTGTGTATTATTTCAAGTGAGCATCCGACAGTGATAGTGTATTAGTGGTCGTTGAGTAGAACTTCATTACCGGTTTCGTACGTAAATACTAGTTTCATACAGCTTTACTATCAGTATTATTTTCTATTGATTACAATTTCATATCTACTGCAATCACGTGTCTCGTAGGCACTTTTATGTTTTAGTAATTAGTTTAGTTTCATTTTTATTTATATCTCTCGTCACCATGAATTCGCTGCAGTACTTCTTTAACTGTGTGTGTCACTAAGCCATTATTTCTTTCAGTCTTCTACCGCATGACATCCGCCATACAGTCACTGGACTTGCTCTTGGTACGTTCAAGAAGACGAAACCCTTTCGTCACTCCATTTCTTGTCACCAGTGGCCGTCGTCTTCTTATTTCCAAAATTTATATCTCTCACTTCTTGCGGCCGCCTGTTTCTTGTACCCGCCAGAGCAACATTTACTCCAACGATGTGTTTTTCAACGCATGCGCATTATATCTTCTACCCACACTCATCTTTTACCTGAATTATACACTTCTAAAATCTTACTTTTACAACGTTTACGTCCCTTTACTTATAACAACAGTCGCTCTACTCCCTAACTTGTGTTATTATTGAGGTTCTCAGCGGGCAGTGATACCAATTTATGTGCACTCATCACAAGAATAAACTTAATTCTCTTAAGTCCGCATCTCACGCTGTTTTACCCCCGCTCACGTCCTTCTGTTGTAGCTAATCTTCCATTACCTCGCCTCAATACTCCCATTGATATCTTTCCTTCTCACTAGACCACTAATGACGATGTTAATTTTCCAGGTCACTCAAATTCTCGGGTGGTCGGCATTCTTCCAGACCTCAGTCTCTCTGGCAGTGAAGTTTTTGTCCTCAGCAGGCCTCGAGGTCGTCCATCTCTGTCCTGCATAGGATCATTACTCTCTTCTTCATGATATACACTGCTACCATCGTCGTCTTCGGCTACATTCACATTTCTTTGGCATAGAGTCATCTGATACTGACGATTTGTTCACTGGATGTGAACAGAAGAAATACTATTGGACTCCAAAGCCCAGTGCATACCAGGCTCTAGAACTTTACATCAAGAACACTCACCATGACATTAAATCAGTGGTTCAAAATAAGGATCAGTGGCCAAATCACGTGACAACAGTCCTACGTTTTATCTCATATGTTATTGCACTGACTTTACGTTACTCGGAGATTTAAAAAAATGTAACTAATGATAACGATCTAGCGATTTTTGGGAAACGTACTGGACATCCATCCCTCACTCAGTGTGTAGCGCGTATATCGAGTGTATGTGGGCTTTTATCGCCAAACTCGTGGAACGTTGGCTGTGTCGGCATATGTGTCTTAATTGGAATTTCGTTCCGTTTAATAATATTACCTTTTTATTCCGTCGAAACGTGGCCACTGATCCTTGTATAGTACCCACTCACTTCATCAAAACCACATCAAAAGCTCCATCACCCATGACGAATATCGCGCATTGGCGAATCTTCGCCGCCCTCATAATATTGTCATAAAACCATCTGACACGGGTGGGATAGTTGTTATGTTGCGCAATGACCATTACTTCCATAAGGCCACCAACAACTGCCCAGCCCGTTTTTCCACACTGCACGCACATCTCACTCGACGGTACCTAAGCAGAAGGTCGTCAACAACGCTGTGAAAACTTGTATCCGTGACAACTACCTTCCTACCATGGCCAATACTATTTGCATCGATCAGCATTGTTTAGGCAGACCTGTTTTCTATATGATGCTCAAAATCAACAAGAAATGCAATCCGGGTAGACCTATTGTTTCCGCTAGCTCTTGTCCTACTAAGCGAAACTCTGACTTCCTCGACATCATTTTCTATACCTTAGTCTAACAACTAGCTTCATTCTTGAAGCATACCAATCATGCCCTGGCCATTTTGTTTCTTCTGTCCAGTTTTCTTCGGACAGTACCTACCGTCTGTTGCTGCTCGATGTGTGCTCTCTATACACTTATATGCCCCATATCCATGGTCTTAGGGATCTGCAGTTCATTCTGGACAAGAGTGAAAAAAAAATATATCTGTATCCACTACTACTCTTCTCCGGCTTGTTGGACTGGTGCTCACACTCAGCTATTTCGAATTAAATGAACATTTTTTAGATCACATCAGTCGTGTTGCTAAGGGAACCAAGATGGGACGTAGTTATGCCTGTCGTTTCATGGCGCATCTTGAACATTTACTTTGCTCGACGTATGATGCCCCTTTCACGTCTCTTTTCTACGGATACATTGCTGATGGGATAGGTATTACTGACATGTCCGAAACAGAATTGGCTCGCTTCATCAATTTCATCGATACTATTCAATTCACATCTAACATTTCCATTACTAACATCTCTTTAAATGCAACAAGGAATATCAATGTCAGTGACGTAATAAGGTATGAATATTATGTTCAAGAGATTTGCTGTCACTGGGAGATTATTGCATCAATATTCGATTGAGATTGATTTAGGAAAAGCATTATTAACTTTTAATATTTCTCATACCAACTATGGACGAGATTACCCAATGAGTTCGCAGACACCCATGGATCCAAGTTTCTGTAACCAGTTATCACGTAGACAGTTATTGTCACATTCTTGTCACAATCACACATTGTCAATGTTCCATGTTTGTCGTATGTAACAATCTGTCACTAGTTTTAATTTTTAAAGCATATCATCTAACGGTAAATAATACGAGTATTCGACTACTGTTTATTTTTGACACGCCACTACTACGTGTAATCGTAAAGTCAGTACAATTTTCTTCTTCTTCTTCTTCTGCGTTCGTTCTCAAACTCCCGCAGATTAGCAGGATGTAGTCCGGAGAACGGAATGCGTTGTGTCATGGTTTACAGCATTGCTGCGATATCTGCGCCTTTCGGCCTAACACATCCGACTTCAGCATGGCTTTGGGTCACTGACCCTATATGGGATGGGACAGCCAACTCCATCCCATAACCTCCTTAGTCGCCTTTTACGACATGAGTGGAAGGTAAACAGGCAACACACGGGAGAGTACAATTTTGATGGTCTGTAGTTGAATAAACTGTACCTACGAGTTGCGTTTATATTGTCAGGTCACTATCATCTATGATATCGCCGCGACAATTTGTCTTTCCAATTTAACTATTACAATACATATGTGTTTACAATGATGTTCATACCTTTTTGTTCTAGGAAATTAGAAGCGCTTTTGTAAATGATTCTGAGAGCACTGGACTATCGCAACTTTCTTTGACTGTATCTCTGGAGAACGAGGAATTGGTCATTGATTTTTCATATGATATTAACAAATTGGCAACGTAAGATTAATATGTAAAGTAAGATTGATTGTAAAGTAAGAGTGATATAGAATGTAAACTCGTTGGTAAAGTAATTTATACATTTATTGTAATGTTGTTTTAATGTATACCAACAACATAATTTATGAACTGAAGAATGACGTGCAATGTTTATTTTCTATAAACTGTTAAATAAAAAAAAATGACAGTGGAACATTGATTGAAATAAAATAACAATCAACTTTCACAGCCGTAGAATGGAACAGAACGAGGAAGGAAAACATCACAAAGTCGACACATGTTTGGAGAGTCATATTATGAATCAAAGAATGAATAAACATACCGCAAGTTAGCATCTCAAAGTAGTAAATTTTCAGACTGTACAAAACAACATAGGAAACATCACATACAAATACAATCCAAGACATATGTAACTTTAGTATATATTTAACCTGGGAGCAGAGAAAAAACGTTGTGTAGCTGTTTTATTTGCACCAATGGTCTGAAACATCATTTTTCGGAAGAATCATTATTTTAGACACTATCATCCCCTGTATAAGTGCTGAAAGAAAAATGAAGTAATACATTTAAGAAACATAGCCAAAGATAAATACAGACAGATGTGTCAAAAGATGGATCAGCGAATGAGGCTGCATCAGATAGAGAGGCGGACATATATATATATATATAGTACCTCTATGTTTTAAAGGTATAAAAACATGTACGAATTACACGTACGTAAAAATGTGAAAGTAGACATGGAAACCATAAAGGAGACAGTCAAAATGGACATGCAGTGAATCAAACCATTAAACGTTATATATTCTTTATAACTGATGCAATCAATGTTACATGCATTGAAATACCAAAAAGAACACAATCATGAATAAAAGAATTTCCTGCTTACTGCATCTCAGTAATATCAGACAGATACAGTATGTCCATAGTCTTTATTTTGACAATTGTACATGGAATGATTAATCTCTTTACAGAACGAAAATCATTTTAAAAATATATTTTCCGATTTGGAACCCGTGCCCTCCTATTTAATTTATTTTTTGCCGCCGAAGACGGATGTCACGGGCCATTGGCGCAAATAAAAAGGCGACACAACGCAATTCCATTCTATGGACTACATCCTCCTTGATATCTAGTGGGAGAATTGTCCTGCTACAATAGAGATACATCGGGAATTGGAGAATGAACGTGGGAGAAGAAGATGCATTTCTATTCTCTATGTTTATCAGTTTATACCTGCCCTTTATTAATTCCCATATAAATTTATTTAGGGTCAGATTTCGGGTTAGTTATGAAAACATAACTAACCTTTCGGGTTAGTTATGAAAACATAACTAACCCTAACCTTAACAATAACCCTAGAATGAATATTTAAATTAATTAGTGATTGATTATTGATATAATATTTATATTAATTATTCCTTAAATAAGCAGGAAGAAACAAGTTCAACAAAAAATATGCGAAGATAATTTTTATATAATGAATATAATAATACCACAACAGCAGAACTCAAGAAACAGTGGACACTGCTAATATACTAATCACTAGCTAATATATCACCAGCTGATGATGTTCGTCCGTCGTGATCGACGATGACCAAAAACTCAACCATAATAATAATAACAATAGATAATAAAATAATAAAGTTAATAGTGCGTTTTTAAATGACTAGCAAGTCCAATGCGCGCACAAATGTGTTCTTTTACAGAATTGACAGCAATAGAAGGTATCTGTGTGAGGTTGAGATGTTGTCGGCAACACTCGACAATCCACTGTCTTCCTGAAACACACATGTCCTACTCAGATTAGGTTTTTTCCCGTATTTTCAAACACATGTCCTCCTGATTTTTTTCTGTCTTGGTGTAGTTCTTTTATTAGATGTGTGCATGGGTGCTTAAAATCCTACTGATCTAGGTAAAATTTTCTTTAACATTTAAAGGGAGAAACTCCAATGAGACCGTATTCCATAATAATTACGTCCTGTCAAAAAATTTGCAGATATATCTGGACCAACTGAATCATCATCATTCTGTCACACATATTGACCATTCTGCAGTGAGGACAACCCACGCAAGAAATATGTCCCAAAAGAACATAGATTGCAATGTCGTTTGCCAGTTTGGTTTAGTCACCTAGAGGTACTATAGAAGACAAAAGTAAGAAATGGAGACATGAGATGATATTACTGTGATGATTTTTGGTCACTCTTAACATTTTGTCAGCCTATCCCACAGCACAGCTGTCCTTAACGTCTCCAACGGGATGTCTAAGCATGCCCCATTAACCCTATACCTTGCACGATGTACAAGTCTAGACCAATGTTGCCACACTGGTGATCACGAGAGCAACAAATTATAGTCACACCATGATCTGGCCATAATATGTGCAGAATGCTCAAATCTGCAAAATTAAGCTTGCCCAACTTTGGAATGAGCCAATACAAAATCTACATGTACGTTAACTCAACCATGCCGGGAATATGTATTTTACATAGATTGCAATGTCGTTTGCCAGTTTGGTTTAGTCACCTAGAGGTACTATAGAAGACAAAAGTAAGAAATGGAGACATGAGATGATATTACTGTGATGATTTTTGGTCACTCTTAACATTTTGTCAGCCTATCCCACAGCACAGCTGTCCTTAACGTCTCCAACGGGATGTCTAAGCATGCCCCATTAACCCTATACCTTGCACGATGTACAAGTCTAGACCAATGTTGCCACACTGGTGATCACGAGAGCAACAAATTATAGTCACACTATGATCTGGCCATAATATGTGCAGAATGCTCAAATCTGCAAAATTAAGCTTGCCCAACTTTGGAATGAGCCAATACAAAATCTACATGTACGTTAACTCAACCATGCCGGGAATATGTATGTATATAATATTATATTATATGTTTTTCTTTCTGGCCACATAAGAAACATAGGACATATATTTTTATTCCCCACTCGTTATGGTCCGCTGCATTCAATTTTAACGCTTGTATTGACTTGCAGCTGATTGTTTCCCATTCTTTAAGTGTAGTGTATTTTAGAGTATTTTTCGGTTTTCCGTGTTTTTATTTTCCAAATGGGTATTAATGTGAGTGGTTGTGACTTCAATCTATTTTCAATTAGTTTTACGATGTGTCCCAATCTACATTTGCTTATGAAATTTGATACGTACTCTTGGTGTGTTTTATATCTTAGACAACTATTTGAGACCAAGTCGCTCCATTTTATGTTCAACATTATTCGAAGACATTTAATTTTCGAAGCTGTTTAATTTTTGATTTACTTCTTGGGTCTATTTCCAACTTTCACATGCCTAGGTCAACACTGGAACAATACAAGAGTTCAATAGTCTTAACATGGTGGCTGTTACATGTGTAGGTCTTTGAATATCCAGATGTTTGTTAATTTCATGAAAGTGTCCGTTGCCACTGCTATGTATATATAAATGCTTATTGATTTGGGATTTTTTCCGAACATGAAGAATTGTATTGCCGAAATGATGCTAATTATATATTATAGACGATATCCTTCAGTGTAATATGGAGGCTGACTGGAGATCGATCTTCTTCTTCTTCTTCTTCTCATTCGGAGTTTGACATGTCTACACAGAAAGTCCTGTTTTCTTAATAAATGCTGCTGTATTTGAAAACTCCTCAGTGCTTCCATACATCTTTCTGTGGATATCCATCTCTGTGGGCCAGTGTTCTTCCCTTAACTGGTTTAGTGTATTTCAGTCTTGCAGGATATGTTCATCTGTCTGTGCTGCCTGCCGACAAAGGCACATTAGTGATGGGACCAATCTTAGTCTATTTAAGTGATTTTTTAATCTGCTGTGTCATGTTCTGAGGCGGAAGATAATAACCTGCTCTGCTATGTCAAGATAATGGTTAATGTCTTTTGGGTGGTCGACTTTCCTGATGGCTTTGAAGAGGGTCTTCTTTTCTTGGTAGGAGATTTCTTTGTCTTTTTGTTCCTGTGTTGCTCCATCCTTTGCCAGTCTGTCTGCCTGTTTATTTCCTGGTATGCCACAGTGGGATGGTATCCACTGTAGTACTACCCTTCTTTGGATGCTCACTTCACTCATGGATTTATTCAGGTCTGGCAGTTTAATGCTGTCAAGGGCTTGTAGGGCAGACATAGCATCAGTAAGAAAAACCACCTACTGGAGATCGATAAAGAAGAAGAAGAATGACACGCTGACACGTGTAGCAGCTGCCGATACTTCTATTTCTTCAAAGGAAAATTAATTTACCAAACATGAAATACGTTTTATGAAGACATAATTCTGATTAATTTTTGAAGATGTACTATACATTTTGTAAACTAATGTCTGGCTCGCAACGTGAGTAAATACACTTTGCGCTTTTTACCACATCACATGCCGTAATGTAAGAATGCTATGAAAGTAAGTTCAATATGAACTGACTTAGTTCAAATCCCGTTTACTTCATTATGATTTTTCTTCAAAAATTGAAAAATTAGAAATTACCTTGTGTCGATAACTTTCTTGCAGTATGGAAGAATGAATGCGGTAAATAATATAACTAGAATAGGCCACACAAATTTGGTATACAAAATACTTGATGATTCAATGAACACAATCGTTGCTAATAATAATTCCCAGGAAAGTACATTTTAGAGTATACAAACGTGATATTACTATTAGACAAACAAACTTGATATAACCGGATACACTTTCAGGGTAGACGCATTGTCTCCTCTTGCTCTTGTTCCATTGAGCGCATCTCCGACTTCCTTGACATACTTTTTCAGCCCTTAGTCGTACAACTGCCTTCATTCTCGAAAGACACCAAGCAAACCTGACCATTTTTTCAACTATCCAGTTGTCTTCTGATCGTACTTATCGTCTCTTCTTGCTCATGTTTGTACTATGTGTACTTCTATACACATGATGTTGGTCTCGGGGCTCTGCATTTCTTTCTAGACAAGAGTCCACATCGCTCTGTATCCACTCTTACTCATATTCGTATTGCTGACCTGGTGTACACATGCAACTCTTTTGAATTTGATGGACATGTTTTCGATCAGATCTGTGACACTACTATGAGCACCAATATGGGATCCAACTATGCGTTTATTTTCATGGAATATCTGAAACATTTACTTTGATCGACATATGCTTGCCCGTTCCCATCTCTTTTCGACAGCTACAAGGATAATGGTATAGTTATTACTGACATGTTTGAAACAAAATTGTCTGGCTTCAACAACATCATCAACAATTTCAACCGTGCTATTCGATTCACATGCAACATTTTCACTACTTGTGTAGACTTCCTTGCATCATTGTCACTATACATCCCCCTTATCTCAGCACATCCGTCTACTATAAACCTACTGATGCGCATGGCTTACTGCATTATAAATCTTCTCCCGCTTGTCGCAACTCTCTGCCATACTTCCACTTTCTTTAACTTTGTTGCTTATGTAGCGATGACGAAGCCTTTCTCAACAAATCCTATGTGATGATTGAATTCTTCTGTAGACGTTCGTTCCCCGACAGAATTCTTTCATTGTCATCGTTTCGTGTACGCCAGTTTTCTCGCCTCAGTAATGTTGACTACTTTTAGGGTTCTGCTTTCTTACCTGATAAGAGTTATTCTTGTCCTTACCTTTCACCCCAATAACTCCACTGTCCGCCGCATCCTGCTTAAACATCATTAACTTCTCCAGTCTGATTCTAACACCCGTACCGCTTTGCAGAACATGCCTGTGGTTGCCTATAGGTGCGACAATAATCATAAGGATATCGTGGTCCACAACCACCTTACATCGTCTGTTCTCATCACAATTTGGGTACTGTTGTTGCTTACGTGGCTGTTGCTACACATGTCCGTATGAGGTTCGGATGGGCTCCGTTTTATTTCCCAAAGCCACTTTCACAATTTTTGAAGCGTTTACATGTGTATCCCGTAATATTATTTACATAATCAAGCAGTATATCGGTGAAATTGGTTAAAAATTGAGCAACCACTTCTGTAACAAACTTCACGTCATCAATCACAGTACACCTACGCCTGTTGCCACACACTTCAACGGCGATACCCACCGTGGTGTTATTGATAATTAGATCACTGCCTTCAGATCCTGCACAACTGATTTTCAAAGTATGATCTAGGTTTGTTTTAGAAAATTGTCGTATTTTTTAGTTGGATACCCTCAAGCCATTTAGACTAAATTCCAACTACTCTTCTGTCTAGATCTAGGTCGGTGTGGTCTTTGTTTTTTTATTCATTTTGTTTCGTCATTTACGTCATCTTTTTGCTAATTTCGTTTCCACATATATTAATGTTTTTATGTTCTTCGTGTTCCTATTATTCCGGCATCTCACATCCAGAAAACACTTTGACACGTATGTATGTCAGTAGTTATATACGCATGACTTGATGCATATTTGCGCAACAACGCGCAACATTTAGATGGCTCAAAGAAGAAAGTATTGTTGCGCAGCGCAACAACGCGCAACATTTAGATGGCTCAAAGAAGAAAGTATTGTTGCGCACGCAACATTTAGATGGCTCAAAGAAGAAAGTATTGTTGCGCCCCATTTAGATGGCTCAAAGAAGAAAGTATTGTTGCGCACCAATGCGCAACATTTAGATGACTCAAAGAAGAAAGTATTGTTGCGCACCAATGCGCAACATTTAGATGGTTCAAAGAAGAAAGTATTGTTAGCAACACACCAACACACCAGATTGTCAGCCAGTAGGATGGGGCGGCGCGAGATACCCCACCCCGGCCCGATCGGGGGCGCTCGGATCACCCCCACCAACGGTGGGGGCGCGCGGATACCGGTTCTTCCGCTGAAAATTGTCCACTGTGCTATTTAGCTATGGTTTAAACCGGTCAAAGAACTAGCATTGGTACTGCTATTATGTGTGGAGTATGTGTTAGAGAATTAAAATGTGTGTGTGGTGTGTGTGTGTGCGGGTGTGGACGTGGTTGTTGTCAGCCATTCGTATTTGTCATGTGGTATTACAGATAGGGGTGTTGTGTTTGTGATATATATATATATATATATATATATATATATACAACAAAAAGAGCTCATTAATAGAAATGGATACGAGGTGGAAACATCCTTTTACAGCTATGATTGCTGGTCCGACCGGGTGTGGAAAAACTGATTTTGTGCAAAATTTCTTAAAATATGTGCATGAGCTGGTGGATCCGATACCAGAGGAAATTATCTGGTGTTATGGTGCGTGGCAGGTTGCGTATGAGACCATGCCTGGTGTTAAATTTATTGAAGGTCTACCAGACGTGGAGCAATGGAATGGTGATAAACCAAGACTGTTGGTTATTGATGATTTGATGACTGAAACAGATGATCGCGTTACTAAATTATTCACTAAAGGGAGTCATCATCGGAGTCTGAGTGTGTTGTATATTGTGCAGAATTTGTTTGGTAAAAACAAAGAACACAGAACCATTAGTCTGAACACACACTACATTGTACTATTCAAGAATCCTCGTGATGGGTCACAAATTATACATTTGGCCAAGCAAATGTACCCCGGTCAAAATAGTTATGTGCAAGGTAGTTTTAAAGACGCGACAGCGGCCCCACATGGTTATTTGTTGATAGATCTCAGACAGGCAACACCGGATCATTTGAGATTGCGGAGTCATATATTTCCTGGAGAAAACCAAGTCGTATACGTTCCAAAATAAAAATGTCTGACGCTTTGATACGTCACGGCCCAATGTTAAAAACCCTGTGTCGTGCAAAACCAGCAGTCGTGAAGAGTATAATAAAAACAGCGTCACCGGAACTCATACGCACCCTGTGTGAATGTTCCCACAATATCTTAAAAGGGCATGTTCGACTTACCAAGCATCAGAAGACCCGACTGCAACGGCACAAGACTAATCTCAGACTGCTCACTCGCAAAAAGACTACCGTGAAAAGAAGGAAACATATTCTTCAACAAGGGGGTTTCATAGGCGCGTTACTGAAACCTGTCCTGAGTGTGTTGGGTAGTCTCTTGGGTGTATACTGGCCAAGAAAATGTTGCTGATCGATCCACGGGTACTAGAAACTTTACAGCAAAAATCTACGTACACACCACCTGATAGTTTAACGGATAACATGCGTGATCTGGATCAACAGATGCGTGATGTTTTAGATCGAACTGATTTATCTAACGCTGATAAAGCTAGACTTTACCAACAAACATTACAACAGTATTTGATTCGCCTTGACCAGTACAAAAACAGACCGTTGGGTTTATTAGACTTCAAACCACCTTCGTTGGTGCCTGTAGAACTAGCGCATAACAAACCAACTCTGTCGGTCCCTATCGAACCACCACATAAAACCGAAGAAGCAGCTGAGAAAATTCCAGACAAGGTTGAAGTGACGCCCGACCCACCTAAACGTACGCTCAGGAAGAAAAGGAAAAGTAAAATTCCTACGCCTACCAAAACACGCATTTGGGAATCATGGTAGACAAAATGTTGTCGCGTCATTACTACAATCCTAAGAAAGCTGGAGCGTTTGGTGGTGTTAGTGGTTTACAACGGACCACCAAACTTGAAACAAAACAAATCAAAGACTGGCTAAGGCATCAGGATACTTACACTTTACATAAACCTATTCGGCGTCGCTTTAAAAGACGTGTAACCATAACAGGTGGTATAGACCAACAGTTTCAAGCTGATTTAATTGATCTTACAAAGTTAAGAAAATACAACGATGGGTATTCATATTTGGTGACGTGTATAGATGTGTTTAGTAAATTCGCTTGGGCTGTTCCGATCAAGAACAAAACTGGAATAGCTTTAGTCGAAGCTGTGCGTCGTATTTTAGAACAAAGAAAACCAATAAATTTTCAAACCGACAAGGGTTCGGAATTTACCAATAAAACATTTCTCAAGTTTCTTAAAGACAACGGTGTTCATTTCTTCACAACTGAAAATGAAGATGTCAAAGCCGCTGTTGTCGAACGTTTCAATCGTACATTGAAGGAGAAAATGTGGCGATATTTCACTAAAAGCAATAAACCTCGTTATGTAGATGTGATAAACGCCTTGCTTCGAAATTATAATTATTAATTTCATAGGAGTATTCGGATGGCGCCTGTAGAAGTTAATATGGGTAATCAAGCCCAAGTGTGGAATACGTTATATGGAGAGCGACCAACAGACAGAAAAGTATATTTCAATGTTGGTGATAGGGTGAGAATCGGGCTAGGTAGACACAATTTAAAAAAATGATATACACCTGCGTGGACAGAAGAACTGTTTACCGTCAGTCAGATACAACCGACAACACCTATAACTTATACGATCAAAGATGATGCGGGTGAAGAAGTGCAAGGTTCCTTTTACAAAGAAGAACTTCAAAAAGTTGGTGACAAAACAACGTTTCGTATCGAAACAGTCCTAGAAGAACGTGGGGCTGGCCATCGGAAACAGTATTTAGTCAAGTGGTTCGGCTATAATTCTTCATTCAATTCCTGGGTGTCGGCCACAGACATTACAAGATACTAATGGAAATTGATCAAGTTGAAACAGTATTACGACCAGAAGAAGAAAGAGCAGGGGTACGAACATCACTCTGGGTCTTATTCGGTAAACTGGTCCCACGTTTAGAAATTGTTTTCCTTTGTCAAATGATTATTATATATGTGGTGATTGGTGTTTCATTATTTAATCTGTCTCGAGTCGACCTCGATGCACCTGGCGCCAAGATCTGGATCGCCTTACTGAGTAGTTGTTTGGGCTACATGCTACCAAACCCAAAGCTAGGATGAGTTTCTACGTTACCTTACCGAGCAATTCTTCAATGAACATTTATCCGGACAATAACCCCAGCCATTATTTTGTCAAACTTCCACAAACTATAGAGATGAATTCCCAATATGAGGTGGGTCTAGCTGAAATTCAATTTCCAAATACATATTTCAACGTTCTTGATGGTGAGGTGTGGTTGACATATGTCCACCCACCATCTAATGACCTGAACGGTGTAATAACTATGCCGGCTGGTCTATACGACTCACCAGAGGGTTTTATCTACGAACTTAATTCTAAGCTGACCAATGCTGGTCGTATTGCGAAAATTTATTACAATAAAGCTTCAAAGAGAGCCACAATTAAGATTCTCGATGAAGGGACTGAACTTGCACTGAGTGAGACGCTGAAAAATATTTTAGCACTACCAAAAACACGTCTGACGTATGATGACGCAGATCGAACCAGTCAAGATATGGTCGATATGGATCGCGATATGAAAAATGTCTACGTGTATTCAGACATTGTATGTGCGCGTTCGGTGGGTGATGCGATGGTCCCACTATTACGCTCTGTACCCATATTGGACAAGACAGCTACCTCAGTGTTTCGAATCTATGATAAACCGCATTATGCACCTCTGAGTCGCTTCTTGTTTGATACCGTTGAAATCGTTTTAACCACAGACCAAGGCAAGAAGTTCGCATTTACAGCTGGAACGTCAACGGTGACACTTCATTTTCGTTCTCGCAAACGGTTTGACTTGGAGTAAACAATGGTTAGACACGCAACAATCCACAGAAATCCTAAGCTATATGAGGAATTTTTCTGTAACCAAGCTGGGAATGGGCTACCCGTATTTGTCGGTGGTAGACATCAAAAAGGACACGGGCTAGGTAGTTTCTTTAGCGGTCTGGGTAGAATGGTACTACCCTGGTTAAAAACAGGTGGTAAAGCTCTACTTAGAGAAGGTGTCACTTCTGGTTTACAAGTGGCACAGGATGCTTTAGGTGGTGGGAATATTCGTGATTCTATGCGAGATAGAGCCAAAGAAGCTGGCCAGCGCCTATTGGCTGGTGCTGTCGACCACGTTACCCAATCGGGTCGTGGTATTAGACATCGAAAACGACCAACACCACCGGGTGCACCATGCCGGAAAAGAATAAAACCAGCCGCTAAACGACACCGAGCTCATTCCAAGCAGAACAAGACCCGAGACATATTCGCGTAATGGCTCTCATTCACCCCAACTCGTGTGAATGTCTTCATTCTGGACTTGATTTGTTTAGTGTACCACCAACCCAAACAGCTGTTGACGAGGGTCAATACGTGGAAATTCATCCCCTGGCTGCTTTAGCACCAGGGGCACCCATCGAGTTTGTTATTTTGGGTAATAGTGAAGATTACTTGGATCTTTTCAACACCTTTTTACACGTAAGAACCAAAGTGACACTACCTAACGGTGATAGTTTACCACCCAATACTGAAGTTGGTCCTGTGAATTATTACATGCACAGTTTATTTTCTCAAGTCGACGTTTCATTGAACGATACTCTTATCACAGCTAGCGAAAACACATACCCTTACCGAGCTTATATTGAAGCTACTTTGAATTATGGTGATGATGCTAAAAAGGGTCATTTGTGTGCCGCCCTCTACTACAGAGATACACCAAAAACCCATGAAGATACGCAGGGGGATACGAATAACGGCTTTAAAATTCGCCGCCAACTGGCAACGGCGAGTGAAGAAATGGATATGATGGGTAAATTACACGCTGATATTTTCGCACAAGACAGATATATGTTGAATGGTGTGGATGTAAAGATCAAGCTAACACCATCTAAAGATGTCTTTAACCTGATGGCTACAGATGGGACCGTTGGTTACAAAAGTGTTATCACCCATGCAGCGCTAGTACTTAGAAAAGTCAAACTTAATCCAGCCATCTCACTAGCCCACGAGAAAGCCTTAATGCGAGGTAATGCCAAGTACCCGATAAAACGGGTTGGTTTGAAAACATTTTCCATCCCTAATGGGATGCTATCACACGTTCAAGACAATTTATTTTTATCACAGACACCCACACGAGTCGTTATTGGTTTGGTTGATGCTGGTGCCTTTAACGGTCATCTGAAGAAAAATCCATTCAATTTTCATCATTTTGATCTGACGTATTTAAACCTGTTGGTAGATGGTAGAAATGTGAGTGGGAAACCACTGACTATTAATTACGCCAATGATCAGTACATCAGAGCGTTCTTTGGTAGCCTAACAGCCCTAGGTTTTGTCGGTAAAGATGCTGGAAATGGTATTGGCGTTAGAGGTTTTAAGCATGGTTATAATCTCTACGCTTTTGATCTGACCCCTAGCTTGCTTGATGGTGATCAATTTGAGATGGCCAAGACTGGGCCACTGGCCATTGAACTGAAATTCGCCACCGTGACTGCATCGGCTATTCAAGTTTTAATTTACTTTGAAGTTGACAGTGTTTTGGAGGTATCCAAGACCAGATCAATTCTTACAGACTTTTTATTGAGAGAATGAACACTAACTAAATCTATGAGCTATTAATACAGGATATCTGGATTCGTCGCCTCGGTTTAGTACGAGTCGTACCAGTGGATAAGTTACCGAGATACATTGACCCAACTCTGACAGCTGCTTGTGTTGTCAATACAGACCCCAGTTATAGACCGGGATCCCATTGGGTGGCAATTTATTACGATGGTTTTGGAACATTTACATATTTTGATTCGTTTGGCCTGCCACCCAGACATTCAGAGATTATCAAATTTCTAGAAAGAAATTCAAATAGACCTTATGTTTACAACCCGAGAGTACTACAAGATTTGTTGAGTTCTACTTGTGGCTTATACGTTGTGTATTTCTTAATGTTAAAAGCACGCGGTGCGTCCATGGTATGTGTGTTGCGACCTTTCACGATCAAACAATAGAAAAATGATAAGCTTGTATACGCCCTAGTCTGGAACCAGGTCAAACAAAAGTCACGAGTACAACATCTGTGACCTAGATACCACAGCGTACCCACGCCATGAGTCATTAATCAAATCTGGTAGCACCTGCGACCTAGAAACGTCATACCGGCGTGGGGTCATCCATGAGTCATGACACAGACGCGACCAATCGGGAGCCCGGCCGCCGCGCGCGCGTGGGGTGCTCCGGCCGCCGCTGTGTGTATAAATAAGAAGTTCACTTGATATAAACCTCACATCGCACTACCAGTCTAGAAGTGATATTTCCAAGTCCAGTTGTATCAAGAAGATGGCATCACCAATTACATACTTTTCCAGAACCAACGATATGATTAAACCATTAGGTGATGGTGTTAATGCAGTGGCTGTATCATCCTTCAAGAAACCTCTTATTCAGATTCGCAGATACTATGGTGATACACACATAAAGTATCCTACCAAAACAGGTATCACGATGAGTCGACAAGCTTTCGTCGATCTAGTAGAACTACGTGATGTTATTCTGAATGAATTTGATAGAATTTCCAGTGTTTTTCCTACAAAGCAAACTTCAAATGCTCCAGTTACAAATACATAATGACGATTCAACAGTTGCAGTTTCAAACACGTACATTGATTCATCGGTTCCAGTTTCAAACACCTATGACGATTCATTCCCATATGGTTGTGGTAACCTAGAGATGTATCTCACACCTGATTACGAACCAGTCTATGTACCTGAACCATCGGTATCAGCCCTAGAAAAGAAAAATATCAACAAACCCAAACCAGCCAAGAGACAAAGAACACAACCTGTTTTGGTACCGCTTTATCAACAGTGAATTATACAGTGAACATTCTTTTTTCTTATTTATTTTGAAAAATGTACACGATTCATAAATAAATTTTTTTTTTTTTTATATTTCTGAAACAATTTGTTGTCAAGTATTTTCACGTTCTCGTTTTACGTGCTGTCTGTACTGTGTGTTTCATTAACTTGTTACAAAGAATCATCTCTCAAACAAGAGGGCCAAGGTTAATCCCAGGGCAAGAACTCAGACGTTATCCACAGGTCAAGAAATTCAGATAAAAGCAGATCGACTGACCCAGAGGCGGGTTACACCAGTGGTCAGATACAGGGCAGGCTGGGAAGCGTGGTTTTTGGGTCAGAAAACAGACAAGAATCCATTAAGTGTTGGGTGTTAGACTCGGGAGACATATACATTTAAAACACACAAATATAAAACAAACAAAAAGGGTTAAACATATGAAATACTTTTATTTACGTACTTTTTTATATTTTGGGACGTGCTAAGTTATACAATTACGAAAAATGGGTATGTATTTTCATAAAACACTTTAAGTGTATATCATTTATACAGCATAAATTTATCAAATAGAAAATGTACAATTGCATAAAGACCATAAATACATAAACATTTCTAAAGATCACAAAATTATGAAAAGAGCGTACATATTTTTACAGATAAACCAATACATTATGATATTATACACACAAAAAAGCCCGATACCAAGTATGAGTAAAAGGCTCGTTATATAGAGAGGGGTGTAGTTGAGACATTATCTGCTTGCACCTGTCGTTTTATGTAAACGTATGAAAGTGATGCCCTATGTTGTTCGTATGTGTACACAGCTGTCCCTGTCGTCTTAAAACCCAGATTTTTACCCCCACTACTTTGTCTGGTTGTCAGGACGTCGGAAAATGTCTTTGCGTCAAATTTGTTTTGGATCTTACTTAGACCCTTTGTCGATGTCTTGTCGTAGGGCCCAAAGCAGTGATATGTCTTGCTGCATAGTGAGATCATCCCTATACCAGCATATTCGAGCTTGAATAGACCTGGCTTTCGCTTATCGAATAACCTAGCCTCGATGCATTGGGGGCAGTCTTTAGGTGGGTCGAGTAAGAGGTCTATATGAGGCTGACAGGTTTCCCTAGGGAACCACAGATCGTAGACTCGTCGATATTCGGCCCTCATGCTAGGCTTAATGACGTCATGTAGACTGTCCGCCGATAGGGCTAAATAGAGAGAGTCCGTATCCATCTCTGTCACCTCAAAATCACCCCTGTCCACGAATCTATCGAGGAAGTCATAGTAAAACTCAAGCATCCTAAGCTTGGCATATTGGTACACGAAAAAACCAATCTGCATGGGTAAATCCCACTTCGTGTGCTGATACCGTGACTCAACCTCGTATAGATCAGGCCCAACCTCGACCATCTTCCTAAAGTAAGGGCTATTGACCAACTTGTCGGTCGCTGTAGGGGCCACATACACCACTTTAGCATGTTTAGCTTTATTGGTGAGTGTTTTTCCATAAGCCGCATTCCCAAGTAATTTCATAGTATCACTTGTAATAGAAGCGGCTGGGGAGAGATCACCCTTACGACGAGCTCTAGTAACAGTATCACCAAACTGGCTGAAACATGCTACCGGTTCATACTCTATAACCTGATAGATGTATGTAACCACTAGACCATGAGCCAGATACCACTTTAGCAAGGGTGTGGCCAACAGGATTTTGTTACCAATATAGCTCCCAATAAGTGTTCGACGAGGTGTGGTCAATAGCTTGTTATCATTTGCGTATTTCTCCATCAGTGGGCCAATATCTGCCCGACTGACCTCAATATTTTTAAAGATGGGTGTCATCTCCGAAAAATACGCTTTCAAAGCCTCTGGGACATGAATATCACATTCAACAAGCCCAAAACACGAACCATCAACAACAGCTGCAATAATTTGGGTGTGTGTGGGTCTCGTGTATTTAGCGTAGGATGGTTTTTGCCTCGTAAATGCTGTTGCTAGAAAGTCTCTGACACGTTTCTCCGTCTTTTTTAATGCCTGCCACTCACATTCCCAACACTCGACAATACCACCACCACACGCGTTAGCTATCGTTTGACTGGTTCTACATGTAGCCAAATACAAATCAGCAAGCGGTTTTTTGTTGACCGGATTGATGACATGGTCTTTGGTGATTGGACAGTTGGGATGCCCGTGGAACATGCAACCATGAAATTGAAAGGCCGTGCGTGTCATAGTACAATAACCATCCACTGGAATATGAGCATCACCAACACGGTGTTCCTTACCGTTGAATTGGGTGATAAGTTCTGTGTTTCTCGTGTGAGCCATCCAAGCTAACCACTCCCTACATTGAATGGTGTACAGATTTCGCCTGTGCTGTTTAAAACCATCATCGTGTGTTCGGGTGATTGTAAAATCTGTGGGCATCTTCTGCATTAATGCCCACAAATAAAGAGCATTGGCGTCATACCCCTTAATGCTCTTAACCACCTTACCACCGCGGATGTTGGTTTTATCCACCTCATGGTGTCGATGAAAAATAATAGACGGGCCACCGGTGATGTTGTGACGTATGATGTTGTGTAGGTCTTTTTCATACTTGGCGCATAACGTAAAGACTATACCACGTGGTAGGGTTTTGAAAAGGTACCTGAGGGTTATACCCGGAACAGAGATTGCGTCCTTAAACATATCAATCCCAAGCGCAGCATAGAATTTAACCTGGCTGGATAGGGCCTTCAGCATAGGAGCGACATCTTTGTTGTTGTACCACTCGAGAAAATCCTGCAATTTCGTCATTTTATGTTCCCGCCAGATTTTTTGGCAGTACGCATATTCTTCAACAGAAATGTTGGAATTTTTAAGTTTTGAGTAGAACGCCGAGTGTGGAGGTAAACAGGGTTCATTCAACTGCGCCAGGTCTGTTACATACTCGTAACAGAAAAAACCTTTCTGTTCGACTACCTTGTAAGCCGCTAGATACTTACTATAACTAAAACCTGGTGCAAGGTAATTGACAATATCCAAAAACTTTAATTTTTCCGTGGATATGCACATAAAATTATTATTTCGCTTGACAGCGAAGTCGAAGGCACCATCTTCACCGGGGTTTTTAAAAAAATACCGAGCGAAATATGGTTTAATCAAATTAACATCATACTTCTCTGAGTTAAACCCAATCACAGGCAGTTGCGCAAGATACCCCTCGAGTCTACACAACTCTAAAATATGCTCACCATCACGCAAGGCCTTGAGATGATCGGCAAAACGTTCTTTTAAGAGTTTTCCAGCGGTATCAGCGATTTCCACTAAATACTTCATCACACTATTGATCAGTTTCTGAGGATCTCCTGTGCTGACGAAACAGACTGGGTCTTTCTTATCAGGGACATTGGATGCTACAGAACACGACATGGGGATGTGTTTTGCTATGTAGGTCGTGTTACTCGTTGACTTTGTAGCACAATCAGACGAGTCAAAATAGCATTCGAAGTCAAATGTAGCCCTGTAAGGATAGATATAACCCGTATCTACCAACTCGAGTGGTAGAATTTTTGCCAGCTCTTCAAAGACAGTGTCGTATGGGATGTAGACTCCACCTGGGTAGACCCCAGTGCTGATACCGCCCTTGCAGGTTTTCTCGTGGCGGGTGAGCATAAAGTTGTCTTTCCAGACTTTCCCACATGTGGGGCATCCGAAGGAGTGGCTAACTTGATCAATACTAGTAATGTACATAAAGTGCTCTTTATGTTGTAGCAGGTACATAATATTAGGAAATGTGCTACCACTGCGTACTATGGGCACCAGGACATTCAACTCGTCAAATTCGTATACGTCAATATTCAGCTGGTAACAGTCTTCTAAGCTTGGTAGAAGGTCAAGGGTTACACCAGAAAAGGCAGTCTGTGGTTCTATGTCTTGATACGTGTACCAGTCACTTAATAAACTACGTGTTGGCATGTTGAGTGCTCTAATGTTGTGTTTGTGATGGAGAGCTAAACAACGAAAAAAACAGAGATTGTCGTGATAAGCTGTGCCTGCTGGTATGTTGTTTTGTAATATATTAATAGCCCTATTATTTGTAATATGTGGTGGTAGTGTATCTAAAGAACAGCCTAGAGTATGGTTAGATAGAAAATAAAGATAAAATTCGGTGGCACAAATATTCTCTAATTCATACTTTGTGTCGGGTCTCACACTTAGACCGACTTTGGTATTGTCGAGTTCATTTACAGTGCTAATAAATCTATCCATGTCCGATCGGTTGTTTATAATCACAGGACTCTCCAGCACAGAGGCGTTATTGGTGGAACCATGAAAAAAGCGAGGTTCCAGAGTCTCCTTGTGGCGGAGAATGATATGCTTTGTTAAACTAATCTTGTAACGTGTAGTTTGAGCGTTGTGTATTGTTATTAGTGTATCGTGCCAGTTGTTTATGTGTGGTTCTGTGGGTGAATGAAAAATTGTATAATGTGCCATCTTTGTAAGTATGCGCGAATGCGTTTTTATGGTATCCCAATTGTCTCTGTAAAGTTGTTGAATATCAGTCGGTAGCCTGACGAGATCATCCAATTTATGTTTTTTAGCCGGCCCACCCTCTGTTTCTACATGTCGTTTTTTGGAAATCACATCAGGTGTTGTCTCTGTGGTTTGCGACAGCCCCGTTGTTGGTATAGTCTTCACCGTATCAATCATTGCTGGTGTTATTGTATCGGTGTCCTGTAGATCAGACATCAGGCCCGAGTGTTCAAAAGTCATTTGTGTTGCCACAGGCGTGGTAATAACTTCACTGATGTGAGCCTGTTTAATATGGCGCGTTACAAATGCCGGGTACGCGTACATTTGTGGACACCTTGGGCATGGGTAGCGTTTTCCATTGTGTGAACTAACCCCATGTCGTTTAAGATCGGCGTTTCGTGAGAAAACTTTATTGCAAACAGTACAAACAAATCTAGCTGGAATGATAGCGGTCTGTGGAAGAACAGAATACAGATTGTCAGACATCCATAACGACTTTACACCATAGATAAATAAACGCCTAGATTATAGATTGTATAACACTGGGATTGGGATTTACATAATATTAAAAATATATAATTATAGTATATATGTATTATATACATACATATATAATAAGCTAATAACTATGTGTTTAATAATTTAATGAACACTAATTAATATCTTTTTAATATTATTTATATAAGATATTGTATCACTTATATATTATATAACAAATAAATTAATTAATAGATACATAATTAATGAATGCCTATTATTAATTTTTATAGTAATTAATTATAACACCTATGATATGTATACACTATGCATACCAGACGTATATAATAGTACACATCGAGACACGCCATAGACCTAAACCAGGCGTGTAGGCATATATTTTACACACACACACACACACACACACATACACACACACACACACAGTATATGTATATATACATGGGCAACATATAGCATATACAATATAAAAGACGATAGCATAAAGATCAAAATGTGCTCAAACTAATACATACTAAAACATATAACTCACCATTTTCTTGGAATATAAACACTGTTTATCTGAGGTTCAAAAGTCTGACACACTTCTCTGTTATCAGTCGGAATGTGGTTTTTAGAGTGCGGATAATTTCAGAATCACTCGTATTTATAGTGCGCCGAATGCTGAATCAGCAAAAAAATAATTTTACAGTCCTGTCTATTTCGGAAATAACTAGATAAAACTAGTTTTAACTAGGTACAACTAGCTGTTGTGCTAGATTAGCTTGTGCGCACCATAACCAGGTCGGGGTAACAATTTATGGTGATTATGGGTGCACGTGCGTTACTGACGCGTCTGCTGCGTTCATGACACGGTCAAGCTAGTGCTGATTAAGCGCGCGCGTGGATTGATGATTCACCGGCGCGGATCATGACACGGGCAAGATAACAAATACTGCTGATTTAGCTGTTTTTTCAAGTGTCATGAACCGGCGTTTAAGCACTTCGGATGCTTCAGCGCATTTACAGGTCAATTGGTACATTCTTCTTAGCCATGTCTCATATTATGAGTATTATCAATTGTCGTTGTTAAACAAATAACTCAACATAATAGATATAAAACATTAAAAGCCCCCTTCATGTTTTACAATGTGAGACCCCCTTGCATATAAGCATAGGATAATGACAACCATTGATCAAAGGTACAGAAGATTTTTGTGTGAATATTAGCTTTTGTGATGTCTATATGATACAGGTTTTACATCGTCATGGTCCGGATTTACAATGTGAGAACCATTTGAATATAAGCACACAAAAAAAGAAGTGTATGTAAGACCCCTTGATAGGGAGGTTAGCGCCTCCTAATGAATTATACACGAATCGTTGGTCATAGGACAGCAGGCTGTTAGGTTATGGCATCACAGCACAGGAACACGCCTCTATTTTTACATTGTAAGAACCACTTGAATATAACCACACAAGGGTAGAACCTTTGATTACACCAGCAGAAGAAGAATATTTTCTTTCCTAGGTTCAAATATCTCAAAATACACGTGATTATACGAATAATTATTTATAATATTACTAATAATATGCTTTTTAACAAAAATATGTTTCTAAATACAAAAAAAAAGCTGTATAAGTAACAGAAAACTTTCTCTGCTTATAAAGTGTCACATATATAAAGAGAGAAAGAGAGAAAGAGAGAGAGAGAGAAAATAGTCTTAACGTTCGTTTTAAAGAAACGCGCGCACACTAGTTTCAGTGTGAGCGTGGTTATCTGGTTAATTGGCACCCGCTGTGCTTCCGTGTACTGACCACGGACTAAATTGTGATACAGAGGGTTTTAATGGTTTGCAGATGTTTGGATTACCTGTCCTAGTCCATCGTTATGCTACCAGCTAAAGTTAAATAGATTTGGTAGTTTTATTTTCAATGTGTATTTATATAGAGCTTGCTATATACGCATATATTTAAACAGGATCTTCATATATTTCGTTGAGCGTGTTGAATTGTTTGTTTCTTGGTTTAATTTATATGGAAATACCATTTCACGGCCATTCATTAGACACCACACACGCCTGTTTTATAAATAAACCAGTACAACGCCTGGTTTAAATGTGGGTGCGATAGTCCACTAATCTGAACGAGACAAAATTTCTGGTGTGGAAAAGTTTCTATGGAAATACCATTTCACGCCCATTCGTTAGACACCACACACGCATGTTTTATAAATAAACCAATACAACGCCTGGTTTAAATGTGGGTGCGATAGTCCACTAATCTGAACGAGACAAAATTTCTGGTGTGGAAAAGTTTCTTAATTAGAATGTTGAGGTCGACACAAGTTCAGCTGATGTATGTGTCATTTTCTTTATCTTGGATTATCAGTCTAAAGGTGAAGCACAGGTTACAAAAATTGGCCTGTTTTATAAATAAACCAATACAACGCATGGTTTAAATGTGGGTGCGATAGTCCACTAATCTGAACGAGACAAAATTTCTGGTGTGGAAAAGTTTCATAATTAGAATGGTGAGGTCGACACAAGCTCAGTTGTTGTATGTGTCATTTTCTTTATCTTGGCTTATCAGTCTAAAGGTGAATCACAGGTTAAAAAATTGTTACAAACTTCACTGATAGTGACCTTGTGTATCACCTTGTACCTAAAAAACACTGGAAAAGTTTCAGTGGAAAAACCTTATGACCACTAAACAGATAAATTCATTTCATGTTAAGAGCCGACACACGAGGGGAAAGGGTGGGAGATAAGCACGCGGAAAATTATGTTTTTTATTCAACACACCAACACAGAGAAAAATGGGGCGTTTCAGACACCCACCATACACACACACATACCACACACACATTTTAATTCTCTAACACATACTCCACACATAATAGCAGTACCAATGCTAGTTCTTTGACCGGTTTAAACCATAGCTAAATAGCACAGTGGACAATTTTCAGTGGAAGAACCGGTATCCGCGCGCCCCCACCGTTGGTGGGGTTTGATCCGAGCGCCCCCGATCGGGCCGGGGTGGGGTATCTCGCGCCGCCCCATCCTACTGGCTGACAATCTGGTGTGTTGGTGTGTTGCTAACAATACTTTCTTCTTTGAACCATCTAAATGTTGCGCATTGGTGCGCAACAATACTTTCTTCTTTGAGTCATCTAAATGTTGCGCATTGGTGCGCAACAATACTTTCTTCTTTGAGCCATCTAAATGGGGCGCAACAATACTTTCTTCTTTGAGCCATCTAAATGTTGCGTGCGCAACAATACTTTCTTCTTTGAGCCATCTAAATGTTGCGCGTTGTTGCGCTGCGCAACAATACTTTCTTCTTTGAGCCATCTAAATGTTGCGCGTTGTTGCGCAAATATGCATCAAGTCATGCGTATATAACTACTTATGTCGTTGTCATTTCTACTCCTCGTCTTTTGATATTATGTGCTTATCTTGATAAAGCAAGATTGAAACGTCGAGATTGTTGAAACGTCGAGTTTGTCCTGCTTATTGCTATTTGTATAATTAGTATCTGTGCAGTGGTGTGTGTATTATTTTTTTCACGTGAACATCCGATAGTGATAGTGTGTTAGTCGTTGTTCAGTAAGGCTATTACCTGTTTCCTACGTAAGTATGAACCATTGTACGTATGAACCATTAGTTTCATAACAGAACTATTTAAAGTGATCACACCACTTCTTAATAAATTAAAGCACAAGTTAGAAAACAATTCCAGAAGAATAAGCTGGATTAAGACTAATCAGAAGCATTGTAGAAAATAAGTATTAACCATCCGACATTTTAAATTGAAAATCACATTCAGTATCAACCTAATAATATTTTCGGTTTCCAGTTCCGGCTTAAGTAATGAAGGGATGTTTTTCCTTCTTGCTGAATCAAGAACTGGTTGATCATTAATTTAACACATTAATATCGTAAACAGTAATTATCTGTGTTTCTGACTCTGATTCAAAGATTTCCATTGTGTTTAACGGATTTGCAAAATTGCAAAAGCGAGACCTGGAAATCTATGACATCGGTCCGATGTCCCGTCGTTGGCTCTAGAGGAATAACTAACTAACTTACTAATATATAGCACAATTTCATCTATATTGCGAACAAATTAGGCCGTGGCTGGCAATATTGTCTCTGGTATATACTGCGACACTTTAAATTTGGCACCGCCGTCGCAATCATTGTCGAAGTAGTGATACATTTTCATATAATACCATTGACAAGTTATTTAACACAAATGTGTAAGTTCGTCATGGATGTATAATGGCTTTATTACATTTCAAAATATGTCTAGAGCACTTAATAATTAAGACCATTCAGGATCACAACACATCTATATCGATTGGAGGATGTCAGTATCTGCAATTTAAACGTTGCTTATGATATTGATATAGTACTTATATAGATATAATGTTAGGTCAGATCACGAACTACACGAGTTTGCAGGAACGTTGAAAACATATTAACAGCAAGTATCAAATAAAAATCAAAAACTAAAAGATAACAAGAACATGTTTTACTATCAGAGACACAGAATCACAGATTAACATCATGATGAATAGACATACACGTGAGGGTTGAACACAAGCACATACCTTGAATCTTGCATTTGCAGCGATGGAAAATGCGAAAATGAATTAAATATAAATCTGAATATGGATTTAGAAACGATGTCAAGTCTAAACGTAAATTGGGAAAAAACATCAGTACTAGAGTGAAAAGCAAACATTATAACTCAATAATAATGTTTCCTAAGATGTATGGTTGTGAAATTAGGATACACACTGCACACATAGAGAGACGAGTACAGAACTTCGAATGCAATTGCTATAGACCAATTTTGCGCTTTTCTTATAGAGAGAACATAGCAGATGTCTTCATAAGAAATAAAGTGGAGAATAAGGCATGCTGACACGAATCAGTAAATTTTTAGTAAAACGACGACAACTTTCATGGTTTTGACATGTATGCCCGTATAATTCCTTGCTTTGAAATAATATTGAAGGGTCTAAATGAGTGTTGAAGAAGCAGGATAGGTAAATGAAAATAGAGATCACACCTTAACAATCTTAACAGGTGAAGATCATTGCACACGCATGATTATAGAATATTAAAGATCTCTTCCTCGACGGAGGACTCATTCGGCTGACGGATCCAATGTAGTGCCTTGCCTGTTATAGGCTTGTGGATATAGTTCGATTAGGAGAAATTTACATACATTTGCAAATAGAGTTGTGAAGTACCTTTAGAGCATCATAACAAAAACAAATAGCAATTTACGTTTCGCACCTGTTGATTTCAAGTAATAGTTATGTGTTCATTCAAGGATGTGAATCTACGACTGGTCCAGCTAACTGTTAGGGGATGTCAGTGTTCGAAGAGAACTGCTTTAGATATTATGCAAGAAAATTTAAAAATCAATCAGTGATCGGGATGACAACATTTTTCGGGACACAAGCACTCATCCGCCATCAAATACCACAGTTAAAGTAGGTACTTGGAACGTATGTGGTATCAAGAATAAAGAAACAGAAATAGTTGAATTTATGATTACACACTAAATTTCCATAATCGGAATAATTGTTAGACATGTATATATTGATGGAAAGCATAAGGCAAGGAACTAATTCAATATTGATCCTGAATTATTTTTTCAATGTCAGACATAGACACTTACTAAAGAACAAGAGAGAAAGCTTATTACATGCAAAATAAAATGTCTAAGAAAAGCAGCAAACTGAACAAAAAAATATGTGAGGAGATTGCAAGAATTGTTGGAACAGCATCAGTGGTCATATATTTTGAAAAACAGAAATTGTCATGGTTCGACCACCAAATGAAAATGAACCGGTATTAAACAGTAACAAGAGCATACATCAAGAACATGTTAACAGCACGATACAGAGGAAGACAAAGAAACAGGTTGATTGAATGATACCAACATTCTGACACGGCACAGCATATCATCGATCATACGTGCAATATCCCGAAAAACGTTCGTCATTCATCATACGATCCCTCGCAGCATGAGTAGAGAAAAGACAATAGATAGATGGAGATTTCAAGTAGCCAAATATCCGTTCATTGTTGTATCTGTTGTATATGTGTGTGTATTGTTTTGTTATCGATGTTGTTATATTTAGAGGAACATCAAACGGAAATATATTTGATATAGATTTACAAATACAGTAGATGCTGATTTTTTTGCAAAATCCTCTATATGGAGTACTTGTCAGTCGGAATTGAGTTTTTCAAAAAACTTCACATCTGTACTGGCTGAATAAAAAAAAGGCAATTTTGTTAAAGTATTATTCTTTCGGTAGTACACCTTCTTCACATTTCTCAAATAGTAAACTCATTCCTGCTCTCAGGAAACGTAAACACAAATTACACAATATGATACAGTATAAATCCGATTATCTGAATCCCAATTACCGAATCCTCAATTATCGGAATCCTAATTGAGTGAAATAATTTTAGAGCGTTAGCGGACCCGGTAAAGAGCTCCCGGAGCATATATATATATACACACACAAACTTTAAATAAACACGTGTTTATCATATATATTTTGTGTTATATTAATATAAATACATCTACTTTATTTACATTACTCACTAGAATATTTGTTTTTTAAGTCACAAAAGCTATTAGTTAAAATAAGCATATTCCTTGTTATAACTCACAAGATACACAGAGCAGGTGTTATCGCTTATCGGGAGTTTTCTCAACGTCCGTTTCCCCAAGTGTCAGAAGTGACCGTTAGCAATGAGTACGGACTTGATAAAAACGGACTGACCAAGACAGCCCAAACAGGTTTCAGTGGCTTATCAGGAGTAATTTCACCGGGCGTACTCTTCAGTTGTCAAAGTGAAAGTGATAAATGAGTTTTTGGGCGTGTGAAAATTTATGACCAGTGAGTAATTTTTGGTTCTCACATTATAAAACATGGCCATGACAATGAACCCGTGACATATAGGCACCACAAAAACTAATATTCTCCAAACATTCTTCTGTGCCTTTGGCCAATGGTTCTCATTCTTTTATGCTTATATTCATGTGGTTCTCACATTGTAAAAATCTACCCATGAGAATGTAAAACCCATGACATATAAATACTACAAACGTTAATATTCTTCAGATATTCGTATGTGCCTTTTGCAAGCAGTTCTCATTCTTTTGTGCTTATATTCAAGTGTTTCTCACATTGTAAAATCCTGACCATGACAATGTAAAACCCGTGC
>CM067320.1:59741620-59801310 GCA_034231615.1 Meghimatium bilineatum
ATATATATATATATATATATATATATATATATATATATATATATATATATATATATATATATATATATATTTAGTTTCCTTATATAGCGCATAGCTTGGTTCTCTGAGCGGAACTTTTGATAATTATTATGTTATTTATATGCATGACATGGACTCTGAATCTATGTTGAGATGAATACACATCATTTTACAGTCCATCTAGTTCATTACTGTAATAATGTCTGTAATGTTTACACGTCACACTAGGAATGATTTTACGAACAGCACGTGATATATATCTAAATAATTCATCGACTATTTTATTTATTTCGTTGTTTGTAGTTCCTACTCCGAATAGTACACTGGCGTAATGTTAGTACATAGTCGATTATGTTGTCTTGTAGTGGAATGAATGCTTCTTCTTCCTCAAATTGCTTAGCATTTTGTTTTCCGCAAAGGGGATCACACCTGTATAGAAGAAGGTATGTGGGTTTCACAAAAGGACAGTTTCACTATAATGTTATTTTATGTGATAGTTTATAGTTGCATAATGATTGGTCTGATGGGCGAATAGTTGGAAATTCTGCATGCGGGCATAATGTGTTCAATGATGTTTATATGTAAAGAATGTGAATAATACAAAGTATAATAACATCAAACAGGAACGATGTTTAACAATATGTGTCATGAAACTTGAAACAATTTGTTTACAACATTTTGCTATATAACATTCTGACATAAAATATTTTCCTTCGTCAAACTAACTAGGCCTTTATTACTCAGTACTATGTGTACTCAAAAGTTAATGCGTCAAAACTCCACATTGCTATACCCAGTTTTGCCCGTACATTTACTCTAACTAACAAAGATCAGCATGATGTGTTATCACCATCAAAGGGAAAAGGACATGCTGGCAATATTACTGGCACTAAAGGACTTATGGCATTTTACGAGGTAAGTGAAACCATAGTCAAGTTACTTTCGTGAAGATTTTTATAAACTTTAACTGTTTAAAGTAAAATCGAAAACACATGGGGAAAATAAAACTAAATATATCTTCGAAATGTAGGTGAACATGATAGCGAAAATGTACCCATCGTAAATGTGACGTCTCTGAATAGAAGATAAACTTCTGATTTCATGATACAAGATAATAAATCAACACAATAGTGTGATATACACAACACAATAATATGGTATATACAACACAATAGTATGGTATATACACCAGAATAGAATGATATATATATAACACGATAATATGGTATATACAACACAATAAAATGGTATATACACACACTAGAATGGTATATACAACACAGTAGAATGTTATACATAGAACAATAGTATGGTACATACAACACAATAGTATGGTATATACAATACAATAGTATGGTACATATAACACAATAGTATCGTATATACACAACAATAGTATCGTATATACACCACAATTGTATCGTATATACACAACAATAGTATGGTATATACAACACACTAGTATGGTATATACAACACACTATATATAAATAACCAATTGGTCAGAGGGTGTCCGACAAAGTGGATGGTGCCGCAGTAACCTAATGAACAAATAGTAACGCAAAATGAGGTAAACAGGTTACTAAAACACTTAACTAGCCTATTAATAAAAATATATTTAAAAAAACATACAATAAAACTAAACAGGACAATTCTCCACGTATAGGCTCAAATTGAACCTTTTTCAAGAGACAAACAACAGATAACGACAAAATAAAAAAACAAAATAGATGTCTATATTTCATCAAGCCCCGTCTCCATAATAGCGCAGGGATGGCAACGCATCTAGTAAAAGTGAAAATGCGTGCATTCATTATAAACAAACCGAAAGTGAGAAATTAGAGACACTATAGATGAGTGCAAGAATAATAAAAGAAAAAGATAAGAAAAATACCCCTTTTGTCACTCTATCAGACAGGCCGGTTTTAAGAACATAGTCACAACAGGCACGACTGAAGGGAACAGAGACAGATGGGGACGTGAGAAAATATTCATGTGACAACCTAGCAAGGCTTGGAAACAACGAACCTGATAACAATACTGTGAACAGAGAACCATGGTCACCTACGTCAACAAGAATGGCATATGACAATGATAGATGAGTAATGATGAGGTTGTGTGGTGGTGGGGTGAGTGGGTTTGGGGAAGGAAGGATAGAAGAAGAATCAACATTTGAAAACGCATGGAATGAATGTGAAACCAAATATAGACATAAACATATATATAAAACCAAACCTAAACATATATAGAAATGTAAACACACACCAATAGTCAAGAAATAAACACATAACAAGATGGACACAGATGTGTGAAGGGTACCCACACAAAATGCACATGCATGTAAATGTATCCACACACAGGAACGGGCTCACACCAGAATAGGTATACACATTGACACAGAATGGAGATACGTGCATTAACATAAAAAAGCGCTCACATAATTATATATATATATATATATATATATATATATATATATATATATATATATATATATATATATGTATACATAAATATGAACATTCATGCACATAAACAATTTCTCACATAAATAATAACATGAACATTCGTACACATAGAAACATATACATATATTAATGTAAATATAAACGTTCGTTCACATAAAGATAATGCTATAACAACTGCATATGTATACATACAAATGTGTGGCCCAAAGTAATTGTGTGGATACATAGAACCATGTAAAACGAAATGCATATACAAATAACTATACATGTGTGGGCACCCATCGAAGAGACAACTGCAATAAAAACGAGGAAATCAAAATCTAAATATGTAAATGATTTAACAATAACAAAATGGCAGAGTACAAAATAATCACATATTGACATACACAAAGGAAAGAAGACATAAAGGAATTATATAGAAGAACGGCAAACACAAAAATAATAATTATTCACGAAAGTGTACAAAATCAAATAATTACAAGAAACAGTGCAATACGGGAGTAGAGGGTATAAAGAAAAGGTGGGTAACTCAAACAAAACGGTGATTAATGTTCATTCCGTGTGGTTGCAAGACTCCCACATGACAAATGAGACGATATTCCAAGGACTGACGTTGCCGGTCACCGGTATAACAACGTAACAAACCGGTTACAGAGACATCAGAGCTACCATGATGTGACGGGCTGTTAAAATGATTAGCCACTGGGGAGTCACGATAATGAATATCAAGGTGAATATTGTGTGGATACATAGAACCATGTAAAACGAAATGCATATACAAATAACTATACATGTGTGGGCACCCATCGAAGAGACAACTGCAATAAAATCGAGGAAATCAAATAATGATATTCACTTTGATATTCATGATTCTTTTTCATGTGTGTCCCGTAACTTAATATACTCTATCATTTGTAAGCGTTGTGATATGATGTATATTGGTGAGACTGGTAGACGTTTAGTTGATAGATTCGACGAACATTTGAGAGATATCACGAATCATCGTGACTCCCCAGTGGCTAATCATTTTAACAGCCCGTCACATCATGGTAGCTCTGATGTCTCTGTAACCGGTTTGTTACGTTATTATACCGGTGACCGGCAACGTCAGTCCTTGGAATATCGTCTCATTTGTCATATGGGAGTCTTGCAACCACACGGAATGAACATTACTCACCGTTTTGTTTGAGTTACCCACCTTTTCTTTATACCATCTACTCCCGTATTGCACTGTTCTTGTAATTATTTGATTTTGTACACTTTCGTGAATAATAATTATTTTTGTGTTTGCCGTTCTTCTATATAATTCCTTTATGTCTTCTTTCCTTTGTGTATGTCAATATGTGATTATTTTGTACTCTGCCATTTTACTTTGGGCCACACATTTGTATGTATACATATGCAGTTGTTATAGCATTATCTTTATGTGAACGAACGTTTATATTTACATTAATATATGTATATGTTTCTATGTGTACGAATGTTCATGTTATTATTTATGTGAGAAAGTGTTTATGTGCATGAATGTTCATATTTATGTATACATATATATATGTATATTTATGTGAGCGCTTTTTTATGTTAATGCACGTATCTCCATTCTGTGTCAATGTGTATACCTATTCTGGTGTGAGCCCGTTCCTGTGTGTGGATACATTTACATGCCTGTGCATTTTGTGTGGGTATCCTTCACACATCTGTGTCCATCTTGTTATGTGTTTATTTCTTGACTCTTGGTGTGTGTTTACATGTCTATGTATGTTTAGTTTTGGTTTTATATATATGTTTATGTCTATATTTGGTTTCACATTCATTCCATGCGTTTTCAAATGTTGATTCTTCTTCTATCCTTCCTTCCCCAAACCCACTCACCCCACCACCACACAACCTCATCATTACTCATCTATCATTGTCATATGCCATTCTTGTTGACGTAGGTGACCATGGTTCTCTGTTCACAGTATTGTTATCAGGATCGTTGTTTCCAAGCCTTGCTAGGTTGTCACATGAATATTTTCTCACGTCCCCATCTGTCTCTGTTACCTTCAGTCGTGCCTGTTGTGACTATGTTCTTAAAACCGGCCTGTCTGATAGAGTGACAAAAGGGGTATTTTTCATATCTTTTTCTTTTATTATTCTTGCACTCATCTATAGTGTCTCTAATTTCCCACTTTCGGTTTGTTTATAATGAATGCACGCATTTTCACTTTTACTAGATGCGTTGCCATCCCTGCGCTATTATGGAGACGGGGCTTGATGAAATATAGACAACTAATTTGTTTTTTATTTTGTCGTTATCTGTTGTTTGTCTCTTGAAAAAGGTTCAATTTGAGCCGATACGTGGAGAATTGTCCTGTTTAGTGTTATTGTATGTTTTTTAAAAATATATTTTTATTAATAGGCTAGTTAAGTGTTTTAGTAACCTGTTTACCTCATTTTGCGTTACTATTTATACAACACACTAGTATGGTATATACAACACACTAGTATGGTATATACAACACACTAGTATGGTATATACAACACACTAGTATGGTATATACAACACACTAGTATGGTATATACAACACACTAGTATGGTATATACGACACACTAGTATGGTATATACGACACACTAGTATGGTATATACAACACACTAGTATGGTATATACAACACACTAGTATGGTATATACAACACAATAGTATGGTATATACAACACGATAATATGGTACATACGACACAATAGTATGATTTACACAACACAATAGTATCTATAAGCAAATCAAAAGTAGTGGCGTAGCGTGAATTTTTAAAGTGACACGTCTTGTGACCTCTTGTTATTAGGTTGGTAACTCTCTTCTACACCCCCACCCAACCCCACCCCCACTGTCTTTCTTGTGGACGAAAAGGGCAGCCTCATCCACATATACATTGTGAAGTTCGTTTTCTAGAATGATGATATCAAAGATTATGTACTGTGTTTTTTCCTGTTAAGCTATTTAATATCACCATTAACAGGTAGCATATCCTGGATAGGATGCAGCACTTAATCACAGACTTCGAAACCTCTGTCGATTTCTAGCCAGTCTTTCCGCTTTTGTTACTGTAATGTTCAGGTGATCTTTGAAGTTTTGCGTCTATCTTCTTTTTTGGTCTGCCTCTTGCTCGTCACCCCGAAACCATCCACATATTTATGATGTTCTCTAGGTTGTCATGTAGTTTGAAAATTACAAAAACATTGTAGCTTTCTGGAACAAACCATGCTGTTTATACAGTTTTCTTTTACATTCATTTCTCTTAGTATGGCTATATTGATGACATTTTTGTTCCATGACATTCTGAGAAGTTTTATGTAACATTTGTAAACTTCATCAAATAAAAGACCAACAATGCCAGCCAAAACAAAATATACAATATGAGATCGGGCGTCGTCTCAATTACCAAGGCCCGCGAAAGAGAGATCACTCCCCTGCTCCTTGCGAAAAGTCAAAAAGGGAAACCTAAACATCATACAAATAAACATAGTAGGAATACAAAACAAGATCTCAGAAGTAATAAAAACATTACAGGAACATAATGTAAAAGTAGCCCTCCTTCAGTAAATAAAAACATCACGGAAAGAAATTAACATCACGGGCTACACACAGAATAATAGTAAATGTACGAAGTGTTAGCGCATTTTGACATTAAATAGAAATTGTGTCCAGCCCACAGTAACCAACAGTCCTGAAGTAGACATAGAACACCAGAGAATACATGCATGGGGCAAAAACAACACACTGTGTACACCACACATTATTTACTGTCCCCAAATATTATCCACACGTCTTCCAGAGTTTGAGCCCACAGTAAGGAGAACCTACATATCCGGCGATTTTGATGCACATATTCCAACCCTTGGCTAAATGCGTCTTCCCACCAACTATTTCCCACTAAATAACTATTTCCCACCAAAGATGATACAGATTGCGGAAACGCAGACTTGGAACGTTAAGAAAGCCAACTGGGCTGGACACAGCCAAATAACTGTTGATGGATTAAGTGTAATCAGCAGAAACGCTAACTAGAACAGTAGTATACTGCGTGGTTTACGAGAAGCTTTTGCCTGGCATCAAATGACAAAGAAGGAAAAACCTGGCATCAATGACAAAGAAGGATTAATTCCAAGGAACACAAGGCTTGGCGGAGCTTTTCTGGGGTTTTCTTGAGGTGTTTTAAAAAAAAAAAAAATATTTTAAAAAGTTGTTTTTAACATTTTAATTTTATGGTTAATTTTGTTTATTTTTTGGAGTTTTCGTGTTGTTTTGGGATATATTTTTTTCCAGCCGCAAAAAATATATCCCAAAACAACACGAAAACTCCAAAAAATAAACAAAATTAACCATAAAATTCAAATGTTAAAAACAACTTTTTAAAATATTTTTTTTTTAAAAACACCTCAAGAAAACCCAGAAAAGCTCCGCCAAGCCTTGTGTTCCTTGGAATTAATCCTTCTTTGTCATTGATGCCAGGTTTTTCCTTCTTTGTCATTTGATGCCAGGCAAAAGCTTCTCGTAAACCGCGCAGAAAGACATAATAAGGATTATTTTCAAGGAAAGCAAGGCGTGGCTGAGCTTTTCTTAGGTTTTCTGTGATTTCTTGAATTTAAAAAGAATATAAATTTGAAATTTTTTTTAAAATTTCATGTTAGTTTTATGGTTACATTTGTTTATTTTCTATAGTATGTTTGTTATTCCTTGTTGTTTATTTTTTGAGTTATTATTACAGGCCAAGTTTTAGCAGAATTAGTTCCCATTGTGATGTCTCAAGTTATCTTTTCTTGGGGGTATGTTTTTATATTAATTTTCTAGAAACTTATTTTCTAGAGTTTTCTTGGGGTTTGTTAGCCCTTGGTATTTATTTTTAGAACTTGTTGTTACCTAGATGTGTTTAACAGAATTAGCTGCCCTTGTGTTGTCTCGAGTTATCTTGCATATGGTGTTAGAACGTGCCTAGACCTGGTTGGTGTTCACCTCTAAGCGAACCTTCCGCGAGCAGGGACTATTTTATCAATGGATTTTTCCCTTCCTATTGTATCACTACGCCAACTAGTTTATCTATGTTTGTATGCATATGTGTAAACAGCATGTATTTCCCTGAACTAAGTGACTACCAATGAGTGTTATTTCATGTATATAGGAATGTAGGTTACTAATAAAACATACACAAAAAGAAGTTGCGTGTTAACTATGTATATTTATGTGATATGTCTATGTGAAAACTACAAAAAAGGTGAAGACAAACCTACTTTTATGTAAACTATATAATGAATGACCCACTTGAATATTATGTATTACAATTTTTATCTATTTAACCATGACGAAGCTACTAACAAAAGAACCACAAACACAATTTTATGCTAATAATGTGACAAGTTTATTTAACACAAGGGGAAAAACTTAATAAAAAACCTATTTACCACAACTAAAAGCTTCATGTTTTATGTATGTTTATCTGTATATAGGTAGCTAGCATGTATTTCCATGAAATACATAACTACCAAGGATGTCTGTCACATGTAACAACATGTAATATACCTCAAAATGACTTTTAAAACTTAAATACAGACAGATTGACCACTAGTAATTAGAAATAATGCATGTTATAGATAGGACCAAAAGGATTTGAGTACAATACTTTTGGGCGGAGACGGGACGCCATTACACATGACAACTTGCTTATACAAGGCAGCAGCACAACAAAATACACACATCAAAATAGAAAAGATTAGGATTGAACACCATTCTTGTATGAGATATAACACATCGACACACACTGGTTCAATTTGGTTATAGCAAGACATAACAACAATCATCGTCAGGTGCCACTTCGAATTTTTTTATATTTTTATCAAAATTTTATTGTTAATTTTGTGGGTTTTTTTTTCTGGAGTATTCGTGTTGTTTTGTTTCGTTTGAGGTTTTCTAATGTTTAATGTAGTACCGCCCTATATCTCCGGTCTTTATTTGTTGTTATTGTTGTGATGTCTTGTTATATAAGTAAATTGTCATAATGCGTGACGGTCTCTACATACAAGAATTATTCTCAAAAAACCTCTATCTCTTCTGTTTAGATGTTACATAGGCCTAAACTGTGTTTATTTTTGTTGTTGTTGCGTCTTGCTATAACCAACTTGGTATAATTGTGTCTGTCTAATTCTGTGTTTGCTGTTTGTTGCAACTCCCTTATATAACCAAGGGAGTATGATGTGTATAAATATGCCGTCTCCTTACACAGAATGACTCTCAAAAACCAGCGGCCCCTATCTAACTTGTGCTATTTCTAATTAATAGTGGTCAACCTGTCTATGTTTTAGGTGTATATGTCATTTTATTATTCGTAGAGGGCTACATAGAGCCTTCCGAATAGTTGGTGATTATTACGTAAACAATAACCGAGGGTTTGTTGTAACGTCGGTGGTGGTAGAATACACAGGTCTGTTATTGCCAGGTCGGGTGTTACGTGTGATAAGCTTTCTTGGTAGTATAGATAAAAAGGAAATACACAAGGGTCACATATATACAGACAAACGTAGATAAAACATGAAGCTTTTGAGTTGTGTTGACTAGGTTTTATTCACGTTTTCCGTTGTTTTAAATGAACATACATATAATTAGCATGAAAATTGGATTTATGTATACGTTATTAGTAACATACATTCATATATACATAACACTCGTTGGTAGTCACATAGTTCAGAGAAATACCTGTTGTTTACATATATACACACAAAAACTTAGAAAAGACATGAAGATTTTGAATAGTTTAATTCATGTTATGACATGGTCGTCCACATAGTTAACAGGAAAAATTCTTTGCTAGCAGTTATACATTTCAGGGAGATATATAATTTATACATATATAGAGACAAATGTAGTACCATTTTAGTCTTCTATTCGTCGTTTTACACAAATATGCACACAGTTAACAGACAAATTATGCTAATGTGGGTTTTATGAGTAGCATACATTCATATCTACATGAAATAACACTAGTTGGTAAGCACATAGCTCAGGGAAATACATGATGTTTACACATATACAGTCAAAACATAGATAAAACATGAAGATTTTGAGTGGTGTAATTCATATTTTCGGCTTGGGAGGTGTCCCATAGCAGGAAAATATGTTTTATTAATAACAGAATGGTATTTTAAATAGAGAAAAAGGTATGACAGAGGTCGGTCCGAAATAAAAATGAGTATATAACAATTCATCTGGAAGAAAGCCCTAATACAGATTATTTCCGAGGAAAGGAGGGCTTGGCAGAACTTTTCTGGGGTTTTCTTGATGTAATTATTTAAAAAGTCGAGTTTTTCATCATTTTTAGTTTGGTTCTGTTCTATTTTATTGTTTATTTGTTGGTATTTTCTTGTGGTTTGTTATGTCGTGTTGTTTATTTTCTTTGGAGTTGTTGTTACAGACCAACATTTTAACAGAATTATTTTCCCCTTTTTGTTGTCTACGGTACCGAACCTGTTCAGAATTTCCATAAAGCAAACACCGTTTATCATGTTATCAAGTTAGGATACACCAACTTACATACCAAAAATTTTATCACTAATTTCATTCATCATTTGCCTATATCTGCTATATATACATATATATATATATATATATACACGAGGACTTTTAAGAACAATTCGATGTGCGGAGACGGCAAAAATCGATGCGCATTAATACACAACTGGTTGTATCAGTGAGTTACTACAAGCAATAAACACAGAATTTGAAACATAAAACAATAGAGGGGCGGAGATCTACTTGAAGTGTTTATTAAACACTAGAAAAATCACTGAACTAAACAAACAACATACGATAATGTGTAGAGAAGTCACCTTCAACACGGAACAGAAGTCCACTGTGGTTGAAAGGTTAACATTCGACACATAAAAAAAAAGCAATCTATAACTTATGTTACAGATATAACCTTAAATGTGTTAGTTTGCTCTAACATTAACCCGACAACAGTAAAAATTACGTTTAAAATCATTTACTATGACCTAATGAGAACAATATTTTTACTATATTAAGAATACCATTGAAGTGTTTTATAGTATATCTTTTACAGAACAATACGATTTATACAAGTACGACATTAGAGTTATCAAATAGGTAAACAAACAAGGTATTAATGTCATATGCCCACGCGGTAGCAAAATACTAAATTATGTCCCTTGCATAAACAGTCGTATTCTATTCTTAATAGGTTGTCTCTTCTACTATGTCAATATTTTCTCAGTATATTCGCACGAACTTATAACATTTTCTACCATACTATAATATGTTCTAAATGTTCTTCTTAAAAGTTCTGAAACTATTTTCTCAGTGGCCTCTTAAACTGTGTTTTCATGCAACCTTCTTTTTTCATAACTAAAAGCCAGGAGCCAGTACAACTGGTTATTAGGATGTATATGACTATTGGAATATTCATTCCTTATGCTTCTAGTAAGTATAAATTTTAATACTGTACATAATTTTGAAATGTGTTTATGATGTACTTTTCCGAGAAGATTGATATATATGTAGTAATACAACATGAATAGGCCTATATTATAAAATATCAGACAGCTTGAAATATTGAATATTCAGTGCTTCTTGAATGTTACACATATTGAGTACCTAATAACATATTTATATTTTTAATGGTGATAGCCTTTGGAGATACTATGATATGGGAAAAAACTATCATATAATTATGTATATTGTTTCTAAAGTCTGGAATATGAGACCACATATGAACAGGAATATAAGTATGGAGTAGCTATAGGAATTCTGCCTAGATTAAGGGTGGTAGGCGTATAGTTAGTACGTAATTAATTCACACCCTTTGATACGAATATTGAATTTATGTAATCACATCACACACCTACATGTCTAAATTTTTCCCTATAAACTTATCGGAACAGTGATTATGTAACAGTTAACTTTAGAGGACTTTCCAATTTACCTACAGCCATGTCCATTAGCCAAGCAGTCTGTCTTGGTGCCCCGAAATAAACTGGTAGATCATGTAATCTGCTGAAAATCAATCCTGTGTTTGATGTGACAAATTAACGAGAGAATTCAGAATATAGGAAACATCACAGTTAAGCAACCATAACTGGAAGATGTCCTTGGATGGTGATAATTGTGAACACGGCTGCCCCAACCATCACCGCTAACACATCCAAACATATTGCACTGCTGTGGACATCTGTAACATGAAAGGAACCTTTGCAGGATTGTAGAAGCTAGTGATTCTCATTTTGCATATTATGGAAATATGGAATGTACAGAACACCGTAGGATCCAGTTCAGCTCGATGGAAAGCTGCTAAATTCATTGCATACTTTTGAAAAGCTTCTATGTATATATTTCTGGAGGAACTATTTCACAGCATAAAAATGAAGTGACTTTACAAATTATTTATAGTGTATGGGATTAAAACAACCACCACTGACATCATAAAAAGTAAAGTTATGTGTAGTCTAGTACTAACAAATGATTCATTTGTTTCTATTGCAGGTTTATCTTCAATATATGACTCATTTCCTGTTGTTAGTGTAAAAATAATGTTTGTATTCAAGTCCATATTTATTACCTTCACCACACAACAAAATACATAATGATGGCACACACATTTGAGAAACACATTTCAAACATTCAAGACTTATGTAAGACATGTGGAGAGAAATTACTAACGAAAAAACAGAAATATAACTACCAGAAACTGGTCCTTTGTACACAACATGTTAATCATATTTTCTTTATTTTTGGTTTGAATGGGAATGATGATATGCCCAATAAATATTCTACAAATATGTGCATAAAATGTTTATATAAAATTAAAACACATTAATCTCACACATTCAGAGCAAGCACTAAGGATAACAACAAATTGGAGATAGATCTAGAAATGTTTGGTATGATTTTAAGCCTGAAGTTTGTATCAATGAGTGTCGTGTCTGTTTGCATTATTTAGTGAAATGTCTTGGTAGCAGGAAAATTTGAGTACTAGGTCCACAAATGAAATGAATGCCAACATTTGTGATCTTTCAAAGCATCCCAATCAATCTAACATTTCCGTACAAGATGAGGTTGATGTGTCTGATATAAACATTTTAAAAAAAAGTAAGTTCAGATGCAAACGTGACAAATACATCAACATCTCCAACGCAAAACATCAATAAACAGCATAATATTCAGTGTAAGTCACTAACAGTACCACTTTCTTTAGTTGAAGAAAAGCTGCGTACAAATTTTGTTAAGAGAAAACTGAATACAGCACACACACAAAAATATAATTACTTGCAAAACTTTTTGGCCAAAAAGTCCCTCTGTTGGACACACTGAGGCACAATTGTCCAATTATCAACAGCAAGAAAAAATATACTTTTATTATATATGTGAAAAAAATATTGGTACTGCTAACTAGGAAATACACATTATACAATTATCTTCTCTGTTCATACTCATATTATGGTTAGTTACGAAGAAATTATTTGATGAACGTAGGCGTTTAGTCATGCAGTTATCCAAGACTTTCTTGATGACACCATAATTGTTCTGTATGTTGAGGTCCATAATCATCTTGCTTGATAATGGTGGATGGTAATAATATTCAATATAATGTGGTATGAAAGGCCTGAGAGATTGTGAATTTATCATTAATGTTTACTTTTTCTGTCAGTGAGTTTGTAGTCAAAATATCCTATGCACATGCTATGAAAATCTTACGGTTCTTAGGACCTGCACATTCATTATTGCAATAGGTGGATGTGAATAGTGGAAAATTATTAAGTTCCAAAGTCTATTATTATTCAATCAAGCAAGTGCCATGCAAAAGGGCGTAGGTGATCATGTTTCTCCACGACTTCCTGTCTCATGTGTTGTCAATATGCTAGGCTGGTGAAACTCTATCAAGCCATAATACTAGTCCAGCTAGTAATTTCTCTCTTTGTCATCCACTGTCTCTTCTCCACTTGATATTCCCTGTGGTTATAAAGTGTTCAGGCTGTGTTCTTCTCAGCAGAGTCCCTAGAAACCAGGGCTGTCGTCCCCTTATATTTGATATGATTGATATTTTTTATGCCAGCATCAACGAGAATATCTGCCTTAGTTATTCACAAGTTGAAAATGTGTAATATCTTGGCAAAAAAAACTAAGGCAGATATTCTCGTTGATGCTGGCATAAAAAATATCAATCATATCAAATATAAGGGGACGACAGCCCTGGTTTCTAGGGACTCTGCTGAGAAGAACACAGCCTGAACACTTTATAACCACAGGGAATATCAAGTGGAGAAGAGACAGTGGATGACAAAGAGAGAAATTACTAGCTGTACTAGTATTTTGGCTTGATAGAGTTTCACCAGCCTAGCATATTGACAACACATGAGACAGGAAGTCGTGGAGAAACATGATCACCTACGCCCTTTTGCATGGCACTTGCTTGATTGAATAATAATAGACTTTGGAACTTAATAATTTTCCACTATTCACATCCACCTATTGCAATAATGAATGTGCAGGTCCTAAGAACCGTAAGATTTTCATAGCATGTGCATAGGATATTTTGACTACAAACTCACTGACAGAAAAAGTAAACATTATTGATAAATTCACAATCTCTCAGGCCTTTCATACCACATTATATTGAATATTATTACCATCCACCATTATCAAGCAAGATGATTATGGACCTCAACATACAGAACAATTATGGTGTCATCAAGAAAGTCTTGGATAACTGCATGACTAAACGCCTACGTTCATCAAATAATTTCTTCGTAACTAACCATAATATGAGTATGAACAGAGAAGATAATTGTATAATGTGTATTTCCTAGTTAGCAGTACCAATATTTTTTTCACATATATAATAAAAGTATATTTTTTCTTGCTGTTGATAATTGGCCAATTGTGCCTCAGTGTGTCCAACAGAGGGAATTTTTGGCCAAAAATTTTTGCAAGTAATTATATTTTTGTGTGTGTGCTGTATTCAGTTTTCTCTTAACAAAATGTGTACGCAGATTTTCTTCAACTAAAGAAAGTGGTACTCTTAGTGACTTACACTGAATATTATGCTGTTTATTGATGTTTTGCGTTGGAGATGTTGATGTATTTGTCACGTTTGCATCTGAACTTACTTTTTTTTTAAAAATGTTTTATATCAGACACATCAACCTCATCTTGTACGGAAATGTTAGATTGATTGGGATGCTTTGAAAGATCACAAATGTTGGCATTCATTTCATTTGTGGACCTAGTACTCAAATTTTCCTGCTACCAAGACATTTCACTAAATAATGCAAACAGACACGACACTCATTGATACAAACTTCAGGCTTAAAATCATACCAAACATTTCTAGATCTATCTCCAATTTGTTGTTATCCTTAGTGCTTGCTCTGAATGTGTGAGATTAATGTGTTTTAATTTTATATAAACATTTTATGTACATATTTGTAGAATATTTATTGGGCATATCATCATTCCCATTCAAACCAAAAATAAAGAAAATATGCTTAACATGTTGTGTACAAAGGACCAGTTTCTGGTAGTTATATTTCTGTTTTTTCGTTAGTAATTTCTCTCCACATGTCTTACATAAGTCTTGAATGTTTGAAATGTGTTTCTCAAATGCGTGTGCCATCATTATGTATTTTGTTGTGTGGTGAAGGTAATAAATATGGACTTGAATACAAACATTATTTTTACACTAACAACAGGAAATGAGTCATATATTGAAGATAAACCTGCAATAGAAACAAATGAATCATTTGTTAGTACTAGACTACACATAACTTTACTTTTTATGATGTCAGTGGTGGTTGTTTTAATCCCATACACTATAAATAATTTGTAAAGTCACTTCATTTTTATGCTGTGAAATAGTTCCTCCAGAAATATATACATAGAAGCTTTTCAAAAGTATGCAATGAATTTAGCAGCTTTCCATCGAGCTGAACTGGATCCTACGGTGTTCTGTACATTCCATATTTCCATAATATGCAAAATGAGAATCACTAGCTTCTACAATCCTGCAAAGGTTCCTTTCATGTTACAGATGTCCACAGCAGTGCAATATGTTTGGATGTGTTAGCGGTGATGGTTGGGGCAGCCATGTTCACAATTATCACCATCCAAGGACATCTTCCAGTTATGGTTGCTTAACTGTGATGTTTCCTATATTCTGAATTCTCTAATTAATTTGTCACATCAAACACAGGATTGATTTTCAGCAGATTACATGATCTACCAGTTTATTTCGGGGCACCAAGACAGACTGCTTGGCTAATGGACATGGCTGTAGGTAAATTGGAAAGTCCTCTAAAGTTAACTGTTACATAATCACTGTTCCGATAAGTTTATAGGGAAAAATTTAGACATGTAGGTGTATGATGTGATTACATAAATTCAATATTCGTATCAAAGGGTGTGAATTAATTACGTACTAACTATACGCCTACCACCCTTAATCTAGGCAGAATTCCTATAGCTACTCCATACTTATATTCCTGTTCATATGTGGTCTCATATTCCAGAATTTAGAAACAATATACATAATTATATGATAGTTTTTTCCCATATCATAGTATCTCCAAAGGCTATCACCATTAAAAATATAAATATGTTATTAGGTACTCAATATGTGTAACATTCAAGAAGCACTGACTATTCAATATTTCAAGCTGTCTGATATTTTATAATATAGGCCTATTCATGTTGCATTACTACAAATATATCAATCTTCTCGGAAAAGTACATCATAAACACATTTCAAAATTATGTACAGTATTAAAATTTATACTTACTAGAAGCATAAGGAATGAATATTCCAATAGTCATATACATCCTAATAACCAGTTGTACTGGCTCTCAGCTTTTAGTTATGAAAAAAGAAGGTTGCATGAAAACACAGTTTAAGAGGCCACGGAGAAAATAGTTTCAGAACTTTTAAGAAGAACATTTAGAACATATTATAGTATGGTAGAAAATGTTATAAGTTCGTGCGAATATACTGAGAAAATATTGACATAGTAGAAGAGACAACCTATTAAGAATAGAATACGACTGTTTATGCAAGGGACATAATTTAGTATTTTGCTAACCTCTTGGGCATATGACATTAATACCTTGTTTGTTTACCTATTTGATAACTCTAATGTTGTACTTGTATAAATCTTATTGTTCTGTAAAAGATATACTATAAAACACTTCAATGGTATTCTTAATATAGTAAAAAATATTGTTCTCATTAGGTCATAGTAAATGATTTTAAACGTAATTTTTACTGTTGTCGGGTTAATGTTAGAGCAAACTAACACATTTAAGGTTATATCTGTAACATAAGTTATAGATTGCTTTTTTTTATGTGTCGAATGTTAACCTTTCAACCACAGTGGACTTCTGTTCCGTGTTGAAGGTGACTTCTCTACACATTATCGTATGTTGTTTGTTTAGTTCAGTGATTTTTCTAGTGTTTAATAAACACTTCAAGTAGATCTCCGCCCCTCTATTGTTTTATGTGTTTCAAATTCTGTGTTTATTGCTTGTAGTAACTCACTGATACAACCAGTTGTGTATTAATGCGCATCGATTTTTGCCGTCTCCGCACATCGAATTGTTCTTAAAAGTCCTCGTGTATATATATATATATATGTATATATAGCAGATATAGGCAAATGATGAATGAAATTAGTGATAAAATTTTTGGTATGTAAGTTGGTGTATCCTAACTTGATAACATGATAAACGGTGTTTGCTTTATGGAAATTCTGAACAGGTTCGGTACCGTAGACAACAAAAGGGAAAATAATTCTGTTAAAATGTTGGTCTGTAACAACAACTCCAAAGAAAATAAACAACACGACATAACAAACCACAAGAAAATACCAACAAATAAACAATAAAATAGAACAGAACCAAACTAACAATGATGAAAAACTCGACTTTTTAAATAATTACATCAAGAAAACCCCAGAAAGTTCTGCCAAGCCCTCCTTTCCTCGGAAATAATCTGTATTAGGGCTTTCTTCCAGATGAATTGTTATATACTCATTGTTATTTCGGACCGACCTCTGTCATACCTTTTTATCTATTTAAAATACCATTCTGTTATTAATAAAACATATTTTCCTGCTATGGGACACCTCCCAAGCCGAAAATATGAATTACACCACTCAAAATCTTCATGTTTTATCTATGTTTTGACTGTATATGTGTAAACATCATGTATTTCCCTGAGCTATGTGCTTACCAACTAGTGTTATTTCATGTAGATATGAATGTATGCTACTCATAAAACCCACATTAGCATAATTTGTCTGTTAACTGTGTGCATATTTGTGTAAAACGACGAATAGAAGACTAAAATGGTACTACATTTGTCTCTATATATGTATAAATTATATATCTCCCTGAAATGTATAACTGCTAGCAAAGAATTTTTCCTGTTAACTATGTGGACGACCATGTCATAACATGAATTAAACTATTCAAAATCTTCATGTCTTATCTAAGTTTTTGTGTGTATATATGTAAACAACAGGTATTTCTCTGAACTATGTGACTACCAACGAGTGTTATGTATATATGAATGTATGTTACTAATAACGTATACATAAATCCAATTTTCATGCTAATTATATGTATGTTCATTTAAAACAACGGAAAACGTGAATAAAACCTAGTCAACACAACTCAAAAGCTTCATGTTTTATCTACGTTTGTCTGTATATATGTGACCCTTGTGTATTTCCTTTTTATCTATACTACCAAGAAAGCTTATCACACGTAACACCCGACCTGGCAATAACAGACCTGTGTATTCTACCACCACCGACGTTACAACAAACCCTCGGTTATTGTTTACGTAATAATCACCAACTATTCGGAAGGCTCTATGTAGCCCTCTACGAATAATAAAATGACATATACACCTAAAACATAGACAGGTTGACCACTATTAATTAGAAATAGCACAAGTTAGATAAGGGCCGCTGGTTTTTGAGAGTCATTCTGTGTAAGGAGACGGCATATTTATACACATCATACTCCCTTGGTTATATAAGGGAGTTGCAACAAACAGCAAACACAGAATTAGACAGACACAATTATACCAAGTTGGTTATAGCAAGACGCAACAACAACAAAAATAAACACAGTTTAGGCCTATGTAACATCTAAACAGAAGAGATAGAGGTTTTTTGAGAATAATTCTTGTATGTAGAGACCGTCACGCATTATGACAATTTACTTATATAACAAGACATCACAACAATAACAACAAATAAAGACCGGAGATATAGGGCGGTACTACATTAAACATTAGAAAACCTCAAACGAAACAAAACAACACGAATACTCCAGAAAAAAAAAACCCACAAAATTAACAATAAAATTTTGATAAAAATATAAAAAAATTCGAAGTGGCACCTGACGATGATTGTTGTTATGTCTTGCTATAACCAAATTGAACCAGTGTGTGTCGATGTGTTATATCTCATACAAGAATGGTGTTCAATCCTAATCTTTTCTATTTTGATGTGTGTATTTTGTTGTGCTGCTGCCTTGTATAAGCAAGTTGTCATGTGTAATGGCGTCCCGTCTCCGCCCAAAAGTATTGTACTCAAATCCTTTTGGTCCTATCTATAACATGCATTATTTCTAATTACTAGTGGTCAATCTGTCTGTATTTAAGTTTTAAAAGTCATTTTGAGGTATATTACATGTTGTTACATGTGACAGACATCCTTGGTAGTTATGTATTTCATGGAAATACATGCTAGCTACCTATATACAGACAAACATACATAAAACATGAAGCTTTTAGTTGTGGTAAATAGGTTTTTTATTAAGTTTTTCCCCTTGTGTTAAATAAACTTGTCACATTATTAGCATAAAATTGTGTTTGTGGTTCTTTTGTTAGTAGCTTCGTCATGGTTAAATAGATAAAAATTGTAATACATAATATTCAAGTGGGTCATTCATTATATAGTTTACATAAAAGTAGGTTTGTCTTCACCTTTTTTGTAGTTTTCACATAGACATATCACATAAATATACATAGTTAACACGCAACTTCTTTTTGTGTATGTTTTATTAGTAACCTACATTCCTATATACATGAAATAACACTCATTGGTAGTCACTTAGTTCAGGGAAATACATGCTGTTTACACATATGCATACAAACATAGATAAACTAGTTGGCGTAGTGATACAATAGGAAGGGAAAAATCCATTGATAAAATAGTCCCTGCTCGCGGAAGGTTCGCTTAGAGGTGAACACCAACCAGGTCTAGGCACGTTCTAACACCATATGCAAGATAACTCGAGACAACACAAGGGCAGCTAATTCTGTTAAACACATCTAGGTAACAACAAGTTCTAAAAATAAATACCAAGGGCTAACAAACCCCAAGAAAACTCTAGAAAATAAGTTTCTAGAAAATTAATATAAAAACATACCCCCAAGAAAAGATAACTTGAGACATCACAATGGGAACTAATTCTGCTAAAACTTGGCCTGTAATAATAACTCAAAAAATAAACAACAAGGAATAACAAACATACTATAGAAAATAAACAAATGTAACCATAAAACTAACATGAAATTTTAAAAAAAATTTCAAATTTATATTCTTTTTAAATTAAAGAAATCACAGAAAACCTAAGAAAAGCTCAGCCACGCCGTGCTTTCCTTGAAAATAATCCTTATTATGTCTTTCTGCGCGGTTTACGAGAAGCTTTTGCCTGGCATCAAATGACAAAGAAGGAAAAACCTGGCATCAATGACAAAGAAGGATTAATTCCAAGGAACACAAGGCTTGGCGGAGCTTTTCTGGGTTTTCTTGAGGTGTTTTTAAAAAAAAAAAAAATATTTAAAAAAGTTGTTTTTAACATTTGAATTTTATGGTTAATTTTGTTTATTTTTTGGAGTTTTCGTGTTGTTTTGGGATATATTTTTTGCGGCTGGAAAAAAATATATCCCAAAACAACACTAAAACTCCAAAAAATAAACAAAATTAACCATAAAATTAAAATGTTAAAAACAACTTTTTTAAATATTTTTTTTTTTAAAAACACCTCAAGAAAACCCAGAAAAGCTCCGCCAAGCCTTGTGTTCCTTGGAATTAATCCTTCTTTGTCATTGATGCCAGGTTTTTCCTTCTTTGTCATTTGATGCCAGGCAAAAGCTTCTCGTAAACCACGCAGTATACTACTTAGAACGTAACATACATCAAAATCTGCACCATAATTCTAGCAGCCACTAAGAGTAGTGTAAGGAGAAATGTCAAGAAATACAAAGACTATTGGAAACTATTGAAATGGCTGAAGAAGTCAGAGAGAGAAGAAAGTCCAGGAAGAAGAATGAGAAACATTATACCATCTTAAACATACATAATTCAACAGATAAAAATCAAATGTACGATACATCACAAAGAAAAACCACACAAAAGACCTGGAGAGAAAAAATGTAAACTAAATATAAAAAGAAAAGAAATAAAGCTTAGATACTCATGCATAATATCGAGGGAAAATATACAAAGACCAATCCAACACCTATGGTAGTAGGTTGTAGCAATGAAATAACAGCACCCATCATTGAATCAGATACATTCAATAATTTGTATGTAACTGTTAATAAGTCCCACAAAGGAAGAAATTAGACAAAATACTTACACAAACGTACAACACCTAATAAAGATCAGAACAACATTTCTTCATTCAATCACTTATTCAGCATAAGGAACTACACATGTCATTACGAAAACTTGCTAGAAACAATGCTCCAGGACTAGATCAAATTTAACATGAAAGTACATTTAAGCTGGGAACAAAGGCAAATATAATTTCCCTATAGTTTATTTCTAGAACATGGAAGGAGCGATAGTTGCCAACAGCATGGCTCACATCGATCCCATTCTTAAGGAAAACCAGCAGAAACACCAATAAGTTATAGGCACATATCCCCTACCTCATGCATAGTCAAGCTGGTAGAGATAATGGTTAACAACAAACTATATTGGTTGCTGGAAGACCATAAATGTCTAGATAATAACCAAACAAACTTCATTGTTAAATTGTCGCATAGATTACCCTCTCTTCAGATTCACACAAAATGTTGTGGATAGTTTCCAAGAAGGGAAAAGCACACATTAACAGTGTTTTATGACCTTGAGCAAGCCTGTGACAAAGTTTGGAGAAATGGATCCTGCTGAAGATGTTGTTTAAATGGATACAGGTCGTCCTGACAAATAGAACCATAGCCACCAGCTATGCTGGTACACTATTCGGAAAAGAACATTTCAAGGCTTCCCTCTAAGTTGTACACTCTTCTTTATTTTTATTGATGATCTAGCGAAACACATCAGTGCGCCTAAAGCATTGCTTACTAATGACCTTGTCATCTGGACCGCTGACAAATATTCCATCATAGCAAAAGCTTCAAAAAAAAACAGAGCTCTCCTCACAATCTTAGTATACTGTGAATTGTGGAAATTAAAACTCAATACACAGAAATAATCCTACACTATTTTCTCACGATGACACAAAACAGCTAAAAGATCTGTCATCAAAATTAGTGGAGAAATATTAATAAAGGAAGAAACCCCTGTTTAACTTTGAGTAAAACTAGACAGATGACTAACACTAAAATATCACAAAGAAAATCTCAGTGAAAAGCAAGTAGGCGCTTAATCCTCATTAAGAGACTACATGGAACATACTGGGGGCAAACAGACTCTCCGCTAACTATACTTTGGCTATGTTATATCAGCAATGGATGGTATCCTTCCTCTCCAGAACATTGTGACCAATAATATCACACTCGTTTACAAAAGAAATCAAGTTGGAAGTTGTCCATAATTTGTTAACTGAATTACGAGCATTTTACGCCACTGAAGCTAAAAATGTCATCCATTTTTCTCAATCAGGCCATGGTATTTTTCTAAATCGACTTTAAAAAAATTATATTCTCTGACTATAGCCTAACTACATTTTGGTGATATTAGTAGTTGATTTATGTGTAATATTTCTCACATAAAAAGTATTTAACATAATGTACTAAGAACTAAGGCGTGCCATGCTTCCAATTCAAATTTGTTCATTGATTTTTCAAACTCATGATCTCTGCTGAGCTGATGAACTTGAGGACCATCAACAATGCCACCTTTGAACCTTAATATGACTAATCCTGGAAAAGCGCGGAACAAGTACGTGAAGCAGCTACCATCCTTGTCCAGAGCTTTGGTGAACTGTGTTATCAAGCCAAGCTTGAAATGCAGCGGGGTAAATAGTATCTTGTTTCTGTCTACCACAGGATTGTTAACGATGTACTTTGATCTACCCGGCACCAACTATTCTCGTGCAAGCCAGTCCTTCTTGGTATAGTGCTGAGACCTTTCCCCGCTATCCCACATGCACAGAAAACAAGGGTACTTTGTAAAGTTAGACTGCTGTCCCAATAGGAATGTCACTATCTTCAAATCAACACAAATATAGCACTGGTGCTGATAATACGAACCTTTCTCCAGCATATACTTCACCACTTCATATTTCTCCTCCTAGTCGAGTGAGCAAGGGGTAAAGAAAAATATATTGATTGCAATTGTGACGCAGAACACATTGAAAGTGATCTCTTGTAGCTGTCAATGAACAGTATCCAATCTCTGGGTTCATTATGTTGCACTCCAAGCTTCATGTGAGAGACATGGTTTGTGGGTTCCCTCCAAACCATGGATATTCCAAATTTCAGACTGCTCTTCTTGCCTTTAATCCACTGACGCAGATATTCAGTGCATGCTTGCACACCATGTGAGGAGCCCAATCTTTATCTTAGTCACCAAGTTTTATTCCAAAACACACATGGTAAGCTGTCATTATTAACGTTGTGACTGGATTCCTATTATTATCGAGGGTGCATTCACCGCAGATGTAGCAGAACATGTTAGGCTAATTTCTGCAAGACCTTCTAGTTGAAGCCAATTGAATGACTTGTAACCTTAAAAAAGCAAATAGAATAAAAATGGTAATACTAGAAAGTTTAAACATGTGAAATCTTCAGAATTTGTGTTTTCCTAGATATATTTAAGAATTTTGCAATATATAGCGTGAAAATATCCATACATGTGACAATAAACTACATGCTTTCTATATCATTTGTCCTTTTAGAGAGAAAAAAACACGTTTTTGATAAATTATCGATTTACTGACATGGTCAGACCTGATCTATTTGACCCACCTATAAAAAACATCATGTGGTGCTAAATAAAAAAGCTGACCTGATAAAAAAACACCAAACAATGCAATTTTTTTTATCCAGCACAATAAATTATATAAAATCTTTAAATGAAAACCATATGTATCAAATTTGATGTTGATCAGTGGTATCTTTTCCTTGGGTACAGAACCACATCTGAGACTAATCTGTGGAAGGATGCGATCCACATCCACATCAGAATATGATTTAGGTGTCATTGCAGAACCACGGGAGAACTTGCAGCAAACAATTACCCAAACAAAGAAATTAGATGAAATAGCCAATAAGGGAACACAACCAAATTCCTGAGGACATGTGCACTATAAACTATAAACAACTACTCATCATCATCAATCCAGGTCTACACTATTGGATCGGCTTTTAGAGTCTCCTGTTTACCAGGATATGACAACCATATACGTTACCCTGTTGGATGTCTGTAATATCTGTCACTCTTGTGGTAAACATTCCACAAATTATCAAGCAAATGCTAAGCCATTAATACACCCATTGAGTTAATACACCAACAGTTTGATCTCGTGGAACAAAAACCATGAGATATTGTCATGTTTACAGAATATATGGCAGTTTGTAAACACATAAAAACACCGCATATGAAATCAAGATAGTCTCCAGATAGCAAGATCAGCACGCAGTCTTATCTCTGTATATCCAATCAGTGCGATCATGTAGTGGTGAATAGACTTGCAAAAATAGGCACATAAAAAAACAGCAAAATGTATAACCCTTGTAGTATGGGAGCAAACCTATTCTCAGAAACAACAACAGGGAAATATGGCTAAACAGATGGGTAACTGGGCTGACTCGTTGGAATGTATTTAGTGAAATGGAATAATAGGACAAAGTAATTATATAAACAAACTCTGCAGAAGAAATGTATCCCTTATATTGCAGTTTCGAACAGGGAACGCAAGGACCAATAGCCATTTAAACCGTATCAGACCCCAGCAACAACCCACTTGTAGACACTACTCTCATCCCAATTTACAAGTAGAACACCTCCTTATTGACTGCCCATAACGTTCATCATTAGGAAAAATACTTCTACAGACACCCTTAACAGTCACTAGATTACGGTATTGATCACTACATCAATTTCAGAAGACCTTCACTTTTTTAAGGATGGCATTATGTTGACAAGAGTAGCATCACTCATCAGCGTTTAGATACCGACAAAAACAACAATAACTACAATTATAACATTTTGTTTTCAAATGCTGATATTTTAATATTAACTTTGTTAGTGATTGTCCAGAATTTACTCCCATATACTGACATGCTCTTTGAAATGTTAGTTTGTTGTTATGCAGCTGCTTAGGCATATGTTGTTTTGTTTTGTTTTGTATCGATAGATAACCTCTTCTGATTTTTATATATCACTGTTAATGTTGATAAGAGAAACATGACATTCAAAATTGTTTCCTCTTTCTAATTCACTGATGTTGATATTGATTGAAAACTTGCAAGTGATGTTGTCCTTATCTTAATGGTGGTCTTGTTTCCATTCAGAGATATGTTTCGTTTTTCAATATTTCTTTTAATGAACGTTATGAGGTATTCGAGGCCAGCTTGACTATGTGCCAATAATGTTGTATCAGCAGCATATCTTAGCTCTGGTATCTCGTGACCACCGATGTTGAGTGGGTCGAAGTTATTTCTCTGTTACTGATTTCTTACATTCCTTACTGTGTTCTCTTTTTTAAATATGGAAGATATATTGTGACCTGAGGGGGGAGGGTATCGCCCTCCCTAGTCTTTTTATTATCATCAATTATTGTAACAAGTAATGTTGTTGGTACCAAGTATGTGTGACAGTTAGAGGGATAGTGTATACTCTAAAGACAATCTGTTGTGCTGATGTATACTGTACACAATATATGTTCTGCTGATGTATACACTAAACCCCATCTGTTGTGCTGATGTATACTCTAAACCCCATCTGTTGTGCTCATGTATATTATACACACCATATGTTGTGCTGATGAATACTCTAAACCCCATCTAGTGTACGGATGTATATTAAAAACCCCATATGTTGTGCTGATGTATACTATAAACCCCATCTATTGTGCTGATGTATACTATACACCCCATCTTTTGTGCTGATATATACTCTAAACCCCTACTGTTGTGCTAATGTATACTCTAAACCCCATCTGTTGTGCTGATTATACTCTAAACACCATCTATTGTGCTGATTAATATTCTAAACCCCATCTGTTGTGCTGATGTATATTGTAAACCTCATATGTTGTGCTGATGTATACTCTAAACCCCATCTATTGTGCTCATATATACTCTAAACCTCAAATATTGTGCTGATGTATACTCTAAACCCAATATTTAGTGCTGATGTATACTCTACACAATATATGTTTAGCTGATGTATACTCTAAACCTCATATGTTGTGCTGATGTATACTATAAACCTCATATGTTGTGCTGATTTATACTATAAACCTCATATGTTGTGCTGATGTGTACGCTAACCTCCATTTGTTGTGCTGATGTATACTATAAACAATATATGTTCTTCTTCTTCGTCTTTCTGTCCTCGTTTACCTTTTGGTGTTGAGAGGAGAGTGAGTGTATGGTCTTTTCCCATCTATTAGAATAGACAGCAGCAATCTTGAACTCAAATGTGTTGTGCCGATGTATATTATAATCGATATATGGTGTGCTGATAAATACTCTAAATACCATATATTGTGGTGTTGTATGTTCTAAATACCATCTGTTGTGTTATTGTATACTCTAAATACCATTTGTTGTGTTATTGTATACTTTAAATATCATCTGTTGTGTTATTGTATATTCTTAATGCCATCTGTTGTGGTGTTGTATTCTCTAAATACCACCTGTTGTGGTGTTATTTTCTCTAAATACCATCTGTTGTGTTATTGTATACTCTAAATATCATCTGTTGTGTTATTGCATATTCTAAATACCATCAGTTGTTGTGATCTATACTCTAAATACCATCTGTTGTGGTGTTGTATACTCTAAATACCATGTAGTTATTTTAACAATTCTACTGTTATGACAAGGGTGTTTGTGTGTGGTCCTTCCTTCCGATTCCTTCTTCTAGTCTTGTATAATAATAAGATTTTATATGCCTCATTTACTTCATCTATCTGTAGTATCGAAAAGTTGTGATACGAAGGATATTCCTCTCGATGTGTCGCTATATAATTTATCTTGTTTAATGTTATCTTTCCTAAATGTTTTTGTGCATTATATTTATAGTTATATATCTTTATTCCTCTTCATTTTGACTGTCAACAAGACTTCACCATAACATTTTTCAGTGATCCCAATTTCATGAAAACAAACAAGACAACGTAGTCCATTGTATACACTTTCTATAATATCAAAACTATGTAAGTGCACATTGTAATTTTAGTATAAAAATCGGATGAGTGAACTATGCTCTAACTACTAAACATTAATGGATACGAACTCACCACGAACACCCAAGGTGCCAACACGTAGAACTGTTGATGTGTTACTCGTAAGACACGTTTAACTTACAACAAGGATATGAATAAATTGACATCTCATTGAATTTCGTAATATTCGGCTTTTCGCTCTCTCTCTCTCTCTCTCTCCCTCTCTCTCTCTCTCTCTCTCTTTAAATTTTGTTTACTGTTCTACAATCCTACTATGTATTTTCAGAAGTGCGCCTCCCGAGATGTTTAACAATCGTTATTTCAACCTGGTTCCAATTTCTGTTGGTTCTAACTAATATCTGGCCCTCCGCCATTATGATCCAACTCGATGCGTAACATTATTTCTTCCGTGGTTCTTCATGCAACTTCAGGCTGCCCCTTCAAGATTTCGTCTTCGAACTTTAGTTCCAATTTGGTCGCTATTGTCGGCCCTTGAGCTTTATAGTTCGGTCTCCGTTCACCGGACCTCTTGGGTTCTCAATCCCGTCTCCTCCAAATCCCTATACTGCAAAGGGTGTTCTTTTTCTTTCTGAGATGTGCTCACCTTACTCTGACACAATGTGTTGATATGAGACATACTTGTCTAACTCTATTTCCACGCTGAAACCAATCAAATATGTTACTATCTATTATCACGGTTCTGTATGGTCTTTATATACTGTTTTTATGATGCAGTTAGTTAGTTAGTTAAGCGTTGGATCATCGTCATTGCACTCCGGACAAGTCCATAGGTGCTCAGATTTTTCCTTGAGTGTATCCGCCATTACACGTTGACTGACAGTCCCATTACGTTGTTGATTGACCATCATTCTTTTTCGCCCACGAAAACTCTCCTTTCTAGCGACACCACATTTCAAACCACGTTCCTTTATTCTAATCATAGAACAAGTCATCGTCACTTGTAGTCATTTGTTCGTGCGTTTTCACGTAGGGTATTCAAAATGTCTGCCCGATCCATCGCTCCACCAACAGCCGTAGTTGCAGAGTGGGCGGCCAACCTATCTGCTCTTTCATTACCCCGGACTCCCGCGTGTCCCGGCACAAAAATAAAAGTCACTGTACGCACACATGAATTATTCACTGCATCCAGCCAGTGTTCTCGAACGTACCCTGTCTGAACTTTCACAATCATGTCCATGGAGTCACTGAGGATACAGGCATGCTCAGACAGTCTGTGAGCAGACCCATTGCAAAGCTTTGGTCACCGCCAGAATCTCCATTGTCAAGGTGCTTGTCATCTGAACGAATGCACCACTTTCCTCTCTGATAGTAGTCCCCCACCTTTGAGCCGTGAAAGCCCAGGAAAGCCCGTGTCTCTCAAACGACCCATCTGTATATATAACTATATCACCTTCCCTGGAATTCTCACTGATCAGAGCGAGCACCTACGACTCGACCACTGTCGGACACCATTCTCTGCACTCTCTATTGAGTGTTATTACTCCTTCGAAGGCTGTTGGGTAATCTGAGGGTGCCAGACTCCATTCAGCACCAGGTAGTACATCCTCCAATCTGCAGACACTCTGTATAACGTCCTCTGCACGCCCCATCCACGACTTTCCTCTCTTAAGTCGACTTCCTTTTACTTTACTTCCTGGGTAGTCCCGCGCCCTGCACATTTGTATTTTTTGCTCCGCAGTTGGGCAATCAAGTAGGTATCGCATAGCCCGAGCCGACGTATCTATCGTGCACCCCAAAATGATTCGCATTGCTTCATTTTGGATTCTATCCAATCTTTCTGTTTGAGTTTGACTCAGTGTCATAATTGCCAGTGCGTACTCTACCACCGCCACCACCAATCCCTGATACAGCAGAAATAGCAGTCTCTGTTCGCATTGAACAGCAGCCATAACTTTCATTGCCGCAAGACCTTTATAAGCCTTTACAATTATGTGGTCAACATGGTCATTGAAACACTCAGACTTCGGTCCAACATGACCCCCCCCCAAGTACTTCATTGTGCTGGTTCTCTTGAGGACATCCCCTCTCAAAGTAACCGATGGCGTGGACGTGTTCACTATGTGATTGTTTAGGGAAAACCATGTTATCGATTCCTTTGATGGATTAACAAAAGCTCCAGAATTACTGCACCATTCTCCTATGCGATCAAACTCCCTCTGCAAATTTCTGGCAATTGTTTCTCTATCTCTGCACTGCCTATATACAAAGATATCATCAGCATAAGACATGGTTCTCCCTGGTCCTGCAATCTGACAGCTTGTAATTTGAACTGTGTACACATTGAATAGTACTGGGGACAGAGGAGACCCTTGTGGTAGTCCTGGATTTATGACTGTTTGTGGCAAAGACCAACTCCCACACCTAAGAACAACCTGTCTCTGATAAAGTGCAGAGTCAATCCACCTGACAACAAATGGACTTACTTGGAGTTGCAGCGTTATGGTCCTCAAGATATCCAAGGGCACTCTGTTATAAGCATTCTCCAGTTCTACTACAGCAGCGCATGTCTCCATTCGTTTGTCAAAACTTTCGAAAACGTCCTGCCCAAACACGGCGACATTGTGCCAAGTCTGCTTACCTGGACGATAACCTCCCAATGTTGATGGTAGTCTATTATTCTTTTCTAGAGGTAGGGACAGTTTCCACGCCACAATCTTTTCTAACAACTTGCCAATCGTATTCTGCATGGTTATGAGTCTGAAACCCTGTATCTTAGCATGACTCTTGCCAGGCTTGGGTAGTGGGATCAAGTAACTATGCAACCAGTCCTCCTCTACTTTGCCGGTCGCTAGGCTCTTGTTGAACAACATTGCCAGCTCCTTAAGGTCTTCGTCTGACCTGCCTTTGAGATCATCGTACCTAATGCCGTCATGTCCTGGCACATAGTTTCTTGATCTTTTCAGTACGGCTGTAATATCTTAAAGAGTAATTACATTTTCGCTTTCCAAAGATTACTCCTTGCACATGCCTGTGACTGTTTTCATGATTTTATTGTAATTCACTAAATTCCTTTGACCGATTTGTGCCTTGTAATGAGCCAGCAGTGCTGCACCCTTATTCTCATCACGTTTACTCTTACATGCACATTGGACTGCATCATTCCACCAGGGGGGGGGGGTTGATTCCACATGTGTGCCTTGGTGGCGTGTGTTCTACGTTTTTCATTCCTAATTCTGTTTATGATGGACGACCCATTACGATCGTACTGGAAAGATATAACTCTAGCTCGCAGTTGTTTACTTTTTCCTTTGTCCACTAACAAGACACATGGCAAATGATCACTGCCGTGATGCGCCAACACATCCCATCTTCATTTGGGTGCGATATCAGCCGTCTCTAGAGCCAGGTCGATGGCACTGTCGTCGTCGCCATCCCTAGCAACAAGCCTTGTCATGCGCCCGTCGTTTATGCATACTAAATTTATATCAATCAAGGCCTCCTCAAGATCTCTTCCCTGTTGATTAGAGGTAGTATTGCCCCAAGAGCTTCCTTTTGCATTAAAATCCCCACAGAAGATGACGTTTCTTTCTTCCTTTACTATCTCAACTAAAGATTTCCATCCCTGCACGTTCAGGCTGGTGTTGTACGCATACACGTTGACGAGCATGAAAGGGTGATGTGCGTTTTGTATCCTGATAGCTTGCAGCTGAATATCACCACTATCCCATTTGGACACGCCTTTCTCGACAGTGTCAATGTCTAAGGTGTAGTGGAAAACCCATGTCGTTCATGATATTCCAATGTTTGTGATATTGTACACAATCGAATGCCATGGTGTAGTTAATAAAGCATGGGTATATGTCGACAGTAAACTCTGAATTTCTCTATGAATAATCCACATATTTAACATATGGACTCTAGTGTCTCTGTCGTGTCTGAAATATAAATGTGCGTCATTTCAGTCTTCTTCGAACTTATTTTGTGGTATTTTCATAATGATACCAAGTAGAATTTTGATGTCGTGACTGATCAATGCAATTATTATGCAGTTTCTGCATTGTGTTAGAGTTCCCTTCTTCGGTAATGGTATGTAGACTGATCGTGTCTAGCTCTTGCGCCAAACTTACATTTTCTAGATCTTGGTGTAGATAGTGTGATAGACGGTGATGGTGGTTTCATCTCCTGCGAGAACATCATTTCAGCAGTTTTCATTTTATCAGATTTCCCTATCTTCGGGTTCTTAATGACCAATCTGACTTCATCTAAACTAGGTTCAGGTTCCATTTCATTGTTATTCGGGGTATTACTGTCTGTGTTTGTGTAGAGGTGATGAGGACTTTCTCGTGAAAACCCACGAGTTGGCGGATTTTTTCCGTTGTCGCCTATACCCCGAAAGAGTATTCTGGTTTGCTCTTCTTCGAGTGTTCAGCATCTCCAGTCTGGACACCCTTTTGCACACTCGTAAGACTTCATCTTCGGACAGGGTCAAACTTTCCCTCACTTTTCACTCCCATAACGCTATTATTCGTCACATCCTTCTTCGTAACCTTCCTCTTCTCCATATGTATCCTGAGATGCGGACAGTGTTGTGACCGCCCTCTGGTTCCTTACATACGTGACAAGTACCTGAATGATCTACTGGTGCTTGTTGTGTCGAATGTCCTCATTTCTCACTTTGCCTCTCAGCGATATTCCTAGGATTCTGCGCAAGTATGCCATTTCAGCTGTTACCAATTTACGTTTATTTTCTGCATTCGTTGTCCTTGTTAGGTTTGATAGTACAACGTTGGCATAATAATGGTTTTAATAGCATTATTTTGGTGTTTAAATCTGCATTTTGTGTCTGAAGATTGGTGTAATTTGCCCTAGGGATTGGTATGCTTTACTTTATGTGTTGTATATTTCTTTGCTGTTTTCTCCATCTTTTGTTGCATTACATCCGAGGTATGTTAATTCTGTCACCTGGTTAAGTCTGCTGTTTCCAATATATATATATATACATATATTGATGTTTCTTTCGGTTCCTCCTAACTTCATTTCTTCTGTCTTTTCTATATTTATCTCCATGTTAAAGGTATGGCATGGTATGTTTGATTGATGTATTCTATCTATATGTCTTTGTAGTACCTCTTCCGATTATGAAACTAGTGCTTGGTCATCTGCTAATAGGAGTTATCGTTTAAGTTATCCTCAGATTGTTTTCTTCCATTGTCTTTGCTACTTTACAGATGTGATCTATGTATGTTAAGAACGATTGTGGGGGGGGGGGATAGTGCACATCCCTGTCCCACACCTGAGTTAATTTTAAAATTATTAGATGTACATGCGCTCGTTCTTACTGAGCATTGGCTATTGGCATACATGCTATGACATAGGTTTATCAAATGTTGGGGAACCCCATATGTATGTAGTGTTATATATCATATTTCAAGCGCACGACAACGGTTGTGTTGATTCTCAGTCGAAACAAATGGACGTGTAATTCGGTGTTTCGAAATTCTTCATCTGGAATAGGTGGACTCTATAATGTATGCGTTAATTAGAGAGCACAGCGTAACCAGGTGAGGTTTTCCATATACAACACTGCAACATGATTAGCATTCGAACTGTGAGAACTTACTGTGCTCATAGTTAAATGGAGGTTTTTACAAAGACTGCTAAATATAGAATAGGAAAACATCATATTAAATATGCATCTGTTTACTGAAAAAAAAAAGAGAAACAATTCGTCTACTATTAGAAGTAGGCCACAATTGTGTTTGAAAAAAAAAGTTTTAGAAGCTAGTTCACACATTTTCTACCAATTTTATGCGATTGAGAACGCAAACAATTTCTGAACGCAGAGACACAAATACACGAAAACAAGCAAGAAATATCTCTCTGTATGCCAAGTCAGTAGTATATGGCGCGGTTTACGAGGGGTTTTTTCCTACCGCAAAGAATATATAGGAATTAATCTGGCGCAAAGACATAATAAGGATTATTTTCAAGGAAAGCAAGGCGTGGCTGAGCTTTTCTTAGGTTTTCTGTGATTTCTTGAATTTAAAAAGAATATAAATTTGAATTTTTTTTTAAATTCATGTTAGTTTTATGGTTAATTTTGTTTATTTTCTATAGTATGTTTGTTATTCCTTGTTGTTTATTTTTTGAGTTATTATTACATGCCAAGTTTTAGCAGAATTAGTTCCCATTGTGATGTCTCAAGTTATCTTTTCTTAGGGGTATGTTTTTATATTAATTTTCTAGAAAATTATTTTCTAGAGTTTTCTTGGGGTTTGTTAGCCCTTGGTGTTTATTTTTAGGACTTGTTGTTACCTAGATGTGTTTACCAGAATTAGCTGCCCTTGTGTTGTCTCGATTTATCTTGCATATGGTGTTAGAACGTGCCTAGACCTGGTTGGTGTTCACCTCTAAGCAAACCTTCCGCGAGCAGGGACTATTTTAGCAATGGATTTTTTCCCTTCCTATTGTATCACTACGCCAACTAGTTTATCTATGTTTGTATGCATATGTGTAAACAGCATGTATTTCCCTGAACTAAGTGACTAACAATGAGTGTTATTTCATGTATATATGAATGTAGGTTACTAATAAAACATACACAAAAAGAAGGTGCGTGTTAACTATGTATATTTATGTGATATGTCTATGTGAAAACTACAAAAAGGTGAAGACAAACCTACTTTTATGTAAACTATATAATGAATGACCTACTTGAATATTTTGTATTACAATTTTTATCTATTTAACCATGACGAAGCTACTAATAAAAGAACCACAAACACAATTTTATGCTAATAATGTGACAAGTTTATTTAACACAAGGGGAAAAACTGAATAAAAACCTATTTACCACAACTAAAAAGCTTCATGTTTTATGTATGTTTGTCTGTATATAGGTGGCTAGCATGTATTTCCATGAAATACATAACTACCAAGGATGTCTGTCACATGTAACAACATGTAATATACCTCAAAATGACTTTTAAACCTAAAAATAGACAGATTGGCCACTAGTAATTAGAAATAATGCATGTTATAGATAGGACCAAAAGGTTTTGAATACAATACTTTTGGGCGGAGACGGGACGACATTACACATGACAAGTTTCTTATACAAGGCAGCAGCTCAACAAAATACACACAGCAAAATAGAAAAGATTAGGATTGAACACCATTCTTTTATGAGATATAACACATCGACACACACATTTTTTTCAATTTGGTTATAGCAAGACATAACAACAATCATCGTCAGGTGCCACGCCGAATTTTTTTTATTTTTATCTAAATTTTATTGTTAATTTTGTGTTTTTTCTGGAGTTTTCGTGTTGTTTTGTTTCGTTTGAGGTTTTCTAATGTTTAATGTAGTACCGCCCTATATCTCCGGTCTTTATTTGTTGTTATTGTTGTGATGTCTTGTTATATAAGTAAATTGTCATAATGCGTGACGGTCTCTACATACAAGAATTATTCTCAAAAAGCCTCTATCTCTTCTGTTTAGATGTTACATAGGCCTAAACTGTGTTTATTTTTGTTGTTGCGTCTTGCTATAACCAACTTGGTATAATTGTGTCTGTCTAATTCTGTGTTTGCTGTTTGTTACAACTCCCTTATATAACCAATGGAGTATGATGTGTATAAATATGCCGTCTCCTTACACAGAATGACTCTCAAAAACCAGCGGCACCTATCTAACTTGTGCTATTTCTAATTAATAGTGGTCAACCTGTCTATGTTTTAGGTGTATATGTCATTTTATTATTCGTAGAGGGCTACATAGAGCCTTCCGAATAGTTGGTGATTATTACGTAAACAATAACCGAGGGATTGTTGTAACGTAGGTAGTGGTAGAATACACAGGTCTGTTATTGCCAGGTCGGGTGTTACGTGTGATAAGCTTTCTTGGTAGTATAGATAAAAGGGAAATACACAAGGGTCACATATATACAGACAAACGTAGATAAAACATGAAGCGTTTGAGTTGTGTTGACTAGGTTTTATTCACGTTTTCCGTTGTTTTAAATGAACATACATATAATTAGCATGAAAATAGGATTTATGTATACTTTATTAGTAACATACATTCATATATACATAACACTCGTTGATAGTCACATAGTTCAGAGAAATACCTGTTGTTTACATATACACACAACAAACTTAGATAAGACAGGAAGATTTTGAATAGTTTAATTCATGTTATGACATGGTCGTCCACATAGTTAACAGGAAAAATTCTTTGCTAGTAGTTATACATTTCAGGAAAATATATAATTTATACATATATAGAGACAAATGTAGTACCATTTTAGTCTTCTATTCGTCGTTTTACACAAATATGCACACAGTTAACAGACAAATTATGCTAATGTGGGTTTTATGAGTAGCATACATTCATATCTACATGAAATAACACTAGTTGGTAAGCACATAGCTCAGGGAAATACATGATGTTTACACATATAGTCAAAACATAGATAAAACATGTAGATTTTGAGTGGTGTAATTCATATTTTCGGCTTGGGATGAGTCCCATTGCAGGAAAATATGTTTTATTAATAACAGAATGGTATTTTAAATAGATAAAAAGGGATGACAGAGGTCGGTCCGAAATAACAATGAATATATAACAATTAACCTGGAAGAAAGCCCTAATACAGATTATTTCCGAGGAAAGGAGGGCTTGGCAGAACTTTTCTGGGGTTTTCTTGATGTAATTATTTAAAAAGTCGAATTTTTCATCATTTTTAGTTTGGTTCTGTTCTATTTTATTTCTATTTTATTGTTTATTTGTTGGTATTTTCTTGTGGTTTGTTATGTCTTGTTGTTTATTTTCTTTGGAGTTGTTGTTACAGGCCAAAATTTTAACAGAATTATTTTCCCTTTTGTTGTCTACGGTACCGAACCTGTTCAGAATTTCCATAAAGCAAACACCGTTTATCATGTTATCAAGTTAGGATACACCAACTTACATACCAACAATTTTATCACTAATTTCATACATCATTGGTCTATATCTGCTATATATACATACATATATACACGAGGACTTTTAAGAACAATTCGTTGTGCGGAGACGGCAAAAATCGATGCGCATTAATACACAACTGGTTGTATTAGTGAATTACTACAAGCAATAAACACAGAATTTGAAACACATAAAACAATAGAGGGGCGGAGATCTACTTGAAGTGTTTATTAAACACTAGAAAAATCACTGAACTAAACAAACATACGATAATGTGTAGAGAAGTCACCTTCAACACGGAACAGAAGTCCACTGTGGTTGAAAGGTTAACATTCGACACATAAAAAAAGCAATCTATAACTTATGTTACAGATATAACCTTAAATGTGTTAGTTTGCTCTAACATTAACCCGAGAACAGTAACAATTACGTTTCAAATCATTTACTATGACCTAATGAGAACAATATTTTTTACTATATTAAGAATACCATTGAAGTGTTTTATAGTATATCTTTTACAGAACGATACGATTTATACAATTACAACATTAGAGTTATCAAATAGGTAAACAAACAAGGTATTAATGTCATATGCCCAAGAGGTTAGCAAAATACTAAATTATGTCCCTTGCATAAACAGTCGTATTCTATTCTTAATAGGTTGTCTCTTCTACTATGTCAATATTTTCTCAGTATATTCACACTTAGTACTTATAATCATTATATTATACTTAGTACCAAGTACAATATAATGATTAATGATACAAAATTAACACAAGTTGAAAATGTGTAATATCTTGGAAAAAAACAACTAAGGCAGATATTCTCATTGATGCTGGCATAAAAAATATCAATCATATCAAATATAAGGGGCCGACAGCCCTGGTTTTTTAGGGACTCTGCTGAGAAGAACACAGCCTGAACACTTTATAACCACAGGGAATATCAAGTGGAGAAGAGACAGTGGATGACAAAGAGAGAAATTACTAGCTGGACTAGTATTGTGGCTTGATAGAGTTTCACCAGCCTAGCATATTGACAACACATGAGACAGGAAGTCGTGGAGAAACATGATCACCTACGCCCTTTTGCATGGCACTTGCTTGATTGAATAATAATAGACTTTGGAACTTAATAATTTTCCACTATTCACATCCACCTATTGCAATAATGAATATGCAGGTCCTAAGAACCGTAAGATTTTCATAGCATGTGCATAAGATATTTTGACTACAAACTCACTGACAGAAAAAGTAAACATTAATGATAAATTCACAATCTCTCAGGCCTTTCATACCGACATTATATTGAATATTATTACCATCCACCATTATCAAGCAAGATGATTATGGACCTCAACATACAGAACAATTATGTTGTCATCAAGAAAGTCTTGGATAACTGCATGACTAAACGCCTACGTTCATCAAATAATTTCTTCGTAACTAACCATAATATGAGTATGAACAGAGAAGATAATTGTATAATGTGTATTTCCTAGTTAGCAGTATCAATATTTTTTTCACATATATAATAAAAGTATATTTTTTCTTGCTGTTGATAATTGGACAATTGTGCCTCAGTGTGTCCAACAGGGGGAATGTTTGGCCAAAATGTTTTGCAAGTAATTATATTTTTTGTGTGTGCTGTATTCAGTTTTCTCTTAACAAAATTTGTACGCAGATTTTCTTCAACTAAAGAAAGTGGTACTGTTAGTGACTTAACTGCATATTATGATGTTTATTGATGTTTTGCGTTGGAGATGTTGATGTATTTGTCACGTTTGCATCTGAACTTACTTTAAAAAAAATGTTTTTCATCAGACACATCAACCTCATCTTGTACGGAAATGTTAGATTGATTGGGATGCTTTGAAAGATCACAAATGTTGGCATTCATTTCATTTGTGGACCTAGTACTCACATTTTTCTGCTACCAAGACATTTCACTAAATAATGCAAACAGACACGACACTCATTGAGACAAACTTCAGGCTTAAAATCATACCAAACATTTCTAGATCTATCTCCAATTTGTTGTTATCCTTAGTGCTTGCTCTGAATGTGTGAGATTAATGTATTTAATTTTATATAAACATTTTATGCACATATTTATAGAATATTTATTGGGCATATCATCATTCCCATTCAAACCAAAAATAAAGAAAATATTATTAACATGTGTACAAAGGACCGGTTTCTGGTAGTTATATTTCTGTTTTTTCGTTAGTAATGTCTCTCCACATGTCTTACATAAGTCTTGAATGTTTGAAATGTGTTTCTCAAATGTGTGTGCCATCATTATGTATTTTGTTGTGTGGTGAAGGTAATAAATATGGACTTGAATACAAACAGTATTTTTACACTAACAGCAGGAAATGAGTCATATATTGAAGATAAACCTGCAATAGAAACAAATGAATCATTTGTTAGTACTAGACTACACATAACTTTACTTTTTATGATGTCAGTGGTGGTTGTTTTAATCCCATACACTATAAATAATTTGTAAAGTCATTTCATTTTTATGCTGTGAAATAGTTCCTCCAGAAATATATACATAGAAGATTTTCAAAAGTATGCAATGAATTTAGCAGCTTTCCATCGAGCTGAACTGGATCCTACGGTGTTCTGTACATTCCATATTTCCATAATATGCAAAATGAGAATCACTAGCTTCTACAATCCTGCAAAGGTTCCTTTCCTGTCACAGATGTCCACAGCATTGCACTCTGTTTGGATGTGTTAGCGGTGATGGTTGGGGCAGCCATGTTCACAATTATCACCATCCAAGGACATCTTCCAGTTATGGTTGCTTAACTGTGATGTTTCCTATATTCTGAATTCTCTCATTAATTTGTCCCATCAAACACGGGATTGATTTTCAGCAGATTACATGATCTACCAGTTTATTTCGGGGCACCAAGACAGACTGCTTGGCTAATGGACATGGCTGTAGGTAAATTGGAAAGTCCTCTAAAGTTAACTGTTACATAATCACTGTTCCGATAAGTTTATAGGGAAAAATTTAGACAGGTAGGTGTATGATGTGATTACATAAATTCAATATTCGTATCAAAGGGTGTGAATTAATTACGTACTAACTATACGCCTACCACCCTTAATCTAGGAAGAATTCCTATAGCTACTCCATACTTATATTCCTGTTCATATGTGGTCTCATATTCCAGAATTTAGAAACAATATACATAATTATATGATAGTTTTTTCCCATATCATAGTATCTCCAAAGGTTATCACCATTAAAAATATAAATATGTTATTAGGTCACTCAATATGTGTTCAAGAAGCACTGAATATTCAATATTTCAAGCTGTCTGATATTTTATAATATAGGCCTATTCATGTTGCATTACTACATATATATCAATCTTCTCGGAAAAGTACATCATAAACACATTTCAAAATTATGTACAGTATTAAAATGTATACTTACTAGAAGCATAAGGAATGAATATTCCAATATTCATATATATCCTAATAGCCAGTTGTACTAGGATTTTTAGTTATGAAAAAAGAAGGTTGCATGAAAACACAGTTTAAGAGGCCACTGAGAAAATAGTTTCAGAACTTTTAAGAAGAACATTTAGAACATGTTATAGTATGGTAGAAAATGTTATAAGTTCGTGTGAATATACTGAGAAAATATTGACATAGTAGAAGAGACAACCTATTAAGAATAGAATACGACTGTTTATGCAAGGGACATAATTTAGTATTTTGCTAACCTCTTGGGCATATGACATTAATACCTTGTTTGTTTACCTATTTGATAACTCTAATGTTGTAATTGTATAAATCGTATCGTTCTGTAAAAGATATACTATAAAACACTTCAATGGTATTCTTAATATAGTAAAAAATATTGTTCTCATTAGGTCATAGTAAATGATTTGAAACGTAATTGTTACTGTTCTCGGGTTAATGTTAGAGCAAACTAACACATTTAAGGTTATATCTGTAACATAAGTTATAGATTGCTTTTTTTATGTGTCGAATGTTAACCTTTCAACCACAGTGGACTTCTGTTCCGTGTTGAAGGTGACTTCTCTACACATTATCGTATGTTTGTTTAGTTCAGTGATTTTTCTAGTGTTTAATAAACACTTCAAGTAGATCTCCGCCCCTCTATTGTTTTATGTGTTTCAAATTCTGTGTTTATTGCTTGTAGTAATTCACTAATACAACCAGTTGTGTATTAATGCGCATCGATTTTTGCCGTCTCCGCACAACGAATTGTTCTTAAAAGTCCTCGTGTATATATATATATATATATGTATATATAGCAGATATAGGCAAATGATGAATGAAATTAGTGATAAAATTTTTGGTATGTAAGTTGGTGTATCCTAACTTGATAACATGATAAACGGTGTTTGCTTTATGGAAATTCTGAACAGGTTCGGTACCGTAGACAACAAAAGGGAAAATAATTCTGTTAAAATGTTGGTCTGTAACAACAACTCCAAAGAAAATAAACAACACGACATAACAAACCACAAGAAAATACCAACAAATAAACAATAAAATAGAACAGAACCAAACTAACAATGATGAAAAACTCGACTTTTTAAATAATTACATCAAGAAAACCCCAGAAAGTTCTGCCAAGCCCTCCTTTCCTCGGAAATAATCTGTATTAGGGCTTTCTTCCAGATGAATTGTTATATACTCATTGTTATTTCGGACCGACCTCTGTCATACCTTTTTATCTATTTAAAATACCATTCTGTTATTAATAAAACATATTTTCCTGCTATGGGACACCTCCCAAGCCGAAAATATGAATTACACCACTCAAAATCTTCATGTTTTATCTATGTTTTGACTGTATATGTGTAAACATCATGTATTTCCCTGAGCTATGTGCTTACCAACTAGTGTTATTTCATGTAGATATGAATGTATGCTACTCATAAAACCCACATTAGCATAATTTGTCTGTTAACTGTGTGCATATTTGTGTAAAACGACGAATAGAAGACTAAAATGGTACTACATTTGTCTCTATATATGTATAAATTATATATCTCCCTGAAATGTATAACTGCTAGCAAAGAATTTTTCCTGTTAACTATGTGGACGACCATGTCATAACATGAATTAAACTATTCAAAATCTTCATGTCTTATCTAAGTTTTTGTGTGTATATATGTAAACAACAGGTATTTCTCTGAACTATGTGACTACCAACGAGTGTTATGTATATATGAATGTATGTTACTAATAACGTATACATAAATCCAATTTTCATGCTAATTATATGTATGTTCATTTAAAACAACGGAAAACGTGAATAAAACCTAGTCAACACAACTCAAAAGCTTCATGTTTTATCTACGTTTGTCTGTATATATGTGACCCTTGTGTATTTCCTTTTTATCTATACTACCAAGAAAGCTTATCACACGTAACACCCGACCTGGCAATAACAGACCTGTGTATTCTACCACCACCGACGTTACAACAAACCCTCGGTTATTGTTTACGTAATAATCACCAACTATTCGGAAGGCTCTATGTAGCCCTCTACGAATAATAAAATGACATATACACCTAAAACATAGACAGGTTGACCACTATTAATTAGAAATAGCACAAGTTAGATAGGTGCCGCTGGTTTTTGAGAGTCATTCTGTGTAAGGAGACGGCATATTTATACACATCATACTCCATTGGTTATATAAGGGAGTTGTAACAAACAGCAAACACAGAATTAGACAGACACAATTATACCAAGTTGGTTATAGCAAGACGCAACAACAAAAATAAACACAGTTTAGGCCTATGTAACATCTAAACAGAAGAGATAGAGGCTTTTTGAGAATAATTCTTGTATGTAGAGACCGTCACGTATTATGACAATTTACTTATATAACAAGACATCACAACAATAACAACAAATAAAGACCGGAGATATAGGGCGGTACTACATTAAACATTAGAAAACCTCAAACGAAACAAAACAACACGAAAACTCCAGAAAAAACACAAAATTAACAATAAAATTTAGATAAAAATAAAAAAAATTCGGCGTGGCACCTGACGATGATTGTTGTTATGTCTTGCTATAACCAAATTGAAAAAAATGTGTGTGTCGATGTGTTATATCTCATACAAGAATGGTGTTCAATCCTAATCTTTTCTATTTTGCTGTGTGTATTTTGTTGAGCTGCTGCCTTGTATAAGAAACTTGTCATGTGTAATGGCGTCCCGTCTCCGCCCAAAAGTATTGTATTCAAAACCTTTTGGTCCTATCTATAACATGCATTATTTCTAATTACTAGTGGTCAGATTGATAATTACTGTCTATTTTTAGGTTTAAAAGTCATTTTGAGGTATATTACATGTTGTTACATGTGACAGACATCCTTGGTAGTTATGTATTTCATGGAAATACATGCTAGCCACCTATATACAGACAAACATACATAAAACATGAAGCTTTTTAGTTGTGGTAAATAGGTTTTTATTCAGTTTTTCCCCTTGTGTTAAATAAACTTGTCACATTATTAGCATAAAATTGTGTTTGTGGTTCTTTATTAGTAGCTTCGTCATGGTTAAATAGATAAAAATTGTAATACAAAATATTCAAGTAGGTCATTCATTATATAGTTTACATAAAAGTAGGTTTGTCTTCACCTTTTTGTAGTTTTCACATAGACATATCACATAAATATACATAGTTAACACGCACCTTCTTTTTGTGTATGTTTTATTAGTAACCTACATTCATATATACATGAAATAACACTCATTGGTAGTCACTTAGTTCAGGGAAATACATGCTGTTTACACATATGCATACAAACATAGATAAACTAGTTGGCGTAGTGATACAATAGGAAGGGAAAAAAATCCATTGCTAAAATAGTCCCTGCTCGCGGAAGGTTTGCTTAGAGGTGAACACCAACCAGGTCTAGGCACGTTCTAACACCATATGCAAGATAACTCGAGACAACACAAGGGCAGCTAATTCTGTTAAACACATCTAGGTAACAAGTCCTAAAAATAAACACCAAGGGCTAACAAACCCCAAGAAAACTCTAGAAAATAATTTTCTAGAAAATTAATATAAAAACATACCCCTAAGAAAAGATAACTTGAGACATCACAATGGGAACTAATTCTGCTAAAACTTGGCATGTAATAATAACTCAAAAAATAAACAACAAGGAATAACAAACATACTATAGAAAATAAACAAAATTAACCATAAAACTAACAAGAATTTTAAAAAAAATTCAAATTTATATTCTTTTAAATTCAAGAAATCACAGAAAACCTAAGAAAAGCTCAGCGACGCCTTGCTTTCCTTGAAAATAATCCTTATTATGTCTTTGCGCCAGATTAATTCCTATATATTCTTTGCGGTAGGAAAAAACCCCTCGTAAACCGCGCCATATACTACTCAAGTCATCCAATGAAGGGGAAAATATAAAATCTAGCAATGTGGCGACTGAAAAGAAACAGCTTAATCCACCAAGCTAGAAGACACTTTAGACACATTACATACCTACTTGAAGTTGACAGCTACCAGAATATACACACACTCCCAAATACGAATAGAACAGGGAAATTCATTAATAATTAATGCAGAAACCCAAGCAATTAGGGTGTTAACTGAAAAACTGCTGAACTCCAACCATGACCCACATCCCGTGGTATTCCTGAAAGATGCACGGTCAATGCTTCAAAATCTCCAGTCTAACAGGCTAACAGGCTAGCAGGCTAAAACTAGCAGGCTAACAATAAAACGACTTAATGAACTGTCTTACCAGTATAAGGTAACTATGCAATGAATACCCTCTCACTGTGGAATGCCAGTACATGAAAAGGCAGACCAACTGGCTAAGAAAGGTGCTGTCGAAGACCAACCAGATGTAACAATTACCTACCATGAGAAATAAACACTTAATAAGTCTATAATTAAAACTAATCAAAAACACCAACACCAACTGAAGATGACTATCATTATGAACAGATCGGAGCCGGTTTTAATTTCAAGCCTCAGAATGGGAAACAATCGACCCAGCAAGCACATGTACGCAACATTCAAGATTGACAACATGGCCATGTGTACATATGGACAGGTGGTACAGAGTGTTAAAGATATACTTCAAGAGTGTTCGTATTATGAAACGCTTAGACAGACATATTGACCAAAGGAAAACACTGAAATCAAAGCTCTAAGGGTCAATATGTGAACTACAACAGACAGTGAACTTTATTCAGAAGACATAATTACAAATATAGATATGTTTCAATTGAGCGATATAAGACGAAAAAGAACTTTTTTTGGGCATGAATAAAAAATTGTGTATTGCGTTTATGAATAGATTAATCAGAAGCAGAACTGGGAGCAATAACCACAGAAATTCAGTTGAGTTGTACTAATGGCGGCCCTTTTGTATAAGAATGTCAGCTACTATGATTTTAGTCACGTGTTTGCTGAATAACTGGGTCGTCAGGAAGGAAATCTGCTGTTGTGTTTGTACAGAACGAATTTCAGTCGTTTCTTGTTAGTTTGTGATATATGGAATATGAATTGTGAAGCAAATTAACCATGAGTCAAGCAGCAGTTAAAGAATCCCAGTGTTAAAGTTGAGCAGTAGTAATACAATTTCAGTTTTAAAGTTATGTAGTAGATATACAATTACAGTATTAGACTAAAGTTGTATATTTAAACAGTATGTCAAAGAATCTAATTGAAATAGAAGTTCGGTTATGAAAGAAAAATCAAATGAAGTTGTTGAGGAGCTATGACAACCAGTAGGGGTTTACAAACAACCATCATTTCGAGAATAGAAGTTAAAGTTGTTCCACAATAAGAGTTATTCTGAGGTTTCTGACGAATGAAGCATGTGTCAGAAAAGTAATTGAACTGTAATTTTTATGAGAGATATATCTCTTCAGCGACAATTGTCATCTAAGTACCAAGTTAATAAGTTCAGAGAGGGGGAACTTGTCTGAAATTATGTTTATATGTGCCAAGATAAAGCTGAAGTTTAGAGAGCGTGTAATTCCTCTTCATCGAATCTATCTACTTAGTTCTTTGTTAGAAAAGAGGGATTGATATATTCCTCCAATTAAATCTTATACGTCGTTTGTTCCAGAGATAACCTTTTTTTGAAGGTTATGTAGCAGTTCAAGAATGCTAACCCATGTCAATAAGCATTTTGAAATAGTGTTTTCCTGTGATAACCAGTATTGAAGGTTATTATAGTGTTTCCTTGAGATTTATTTATCGATATCGGCAGTCCTTGAATTCCTGTGATCCAGAGATAACCTGAGGTAAGGCTATACAGTCTTTTGAAGTCGTCCACTGAAGCGAGTCCGCCAGGAAGTCCTTTATTTCGACGGCTTACAGTTTTACTTTGAATGTGTAGATACCGATGTCATCCTATGTTGCAGTGGTGCTAAAGAACTACACCAGAGGATCTTGCGAATATCTTTAATTTGAAGAACGAGGAAGAGGAATACAACCGAGGAAGAAGAATATGAAACTCAATCGATGGAATACAACTGATTGAGAAACATATCGTATATTAATAATATAATCAGTGAACTGTTCAGTATCAAGGTCACAACATGTATGAATAATATTCGATTCTCTAGCCATGCGGATAGGCTAAGTGTAAGAACTGTGAACTATACATTTTCATGGTTACATTCATCGTTAGTCTCTGCCCTTCACAAATATAGGGCAATAAATAACTATATAAGACGGAGCTAATGAACTGTTGTTATAAATAAACTCAAAACACTATAGAGTGATTTTTGAATTAGTATTCTGTTAGTTAAACTGGAAAGTGAAAAATTAGAGGCAACAGAGATGTGGTTCCACAGAAGAATGCTGAGAATACCATGGACTGCCAGACAAAATAATGTAGTGTTGAAAGAGTCAAATGAGAAACGGACCTTAATAAACAATATAAGAAAAAGACGATATTTTTTTGTCAATTAAATCAGACAGGCAGGTTTAGAGAACATATTCACAATAGGAAAAATTGAAGGCAACAGAGATAGAGGTCAAGAACGTGAGACAATATTACAGTTTGACAACCTGGCACGGCAATGAAACAACAACGACCTTGATACATAATACTGTGGACAGTGAGCTGTGGAGAGCCATGACCACCTATGTCAGCCGGCATGGCACATATTGATGTTGATTCTGTTAGTTAATTAGCGATTATTGATAGCTAGGATTACCAGCTGTGTATTTATAAAGCCTTGAGTGAAACGAGCATACCGGAGAAAGGTCAGCTTATAGAAAGATGAGGGTATAAATAGTTCCAGGGACGTTCCTAGGGTAAGTGCTGCCCGGTGCGATGCAGATTTTGATGATTCTACCCCCCCCCCCCAATTGAAATATATATATATATATATATATATATATATATATATATATATATATATATATATATATATATATATATATATATATATAATATATATATATATATATATATAATCCCGAGTACATTTTTACATGTTTATGACTGTATCGATTTATATCGACGTTTAATAAAGATAGAAATAAATTTTAAAATTTAAATTTCAAATTACAAATTAACTTTACCAGATTTTTTACTAGCGAAGATCTTGTCGAAGCTCACATCATTGACCAGCTCATGTTCGATTGACATAATTGCAAGGTTGTTCAATCTAAAGTGGCTCATAGGTGACCTGAAATAGTGTTTGATTAACTTGAGTTTGGAGAAACTCCTTTCACAAGTTGCTATACTAGCTCCTAGAGATAGGATCATACACAGTAAGATGACAATGTTTGGGTACTGAATCGGAAAGCTGATGTTTCTGAATGAATGCACGTAATTCCAAAGGCCTTTGATTCTTAAAGTTCAAGGCAGAATATGCTGCGACAAAATCTAATAGTGGCTTTCTATGGAGTAAAAATTAATCCTTGTCATCATCAGGAGCGTTGTGAAGATCAGTGTCCATTCGTTCGTCTAACATTTGCTTTGGAGAAAGAAACCCAAACATGCCAGCAACGTCATGCAGTTGTTCATATCTTGTTGAGATCTCCTAATTCACTCTTCCATGGAAGCGTATATTTCCAACCGAACTTCATTTCTGCAGCTTAACACAGTATCGGCGAGCTCTTTCTACGACGTATTCGCCGTTATGGCTTCGTAGGGTTTCTAAGTTTAGAACACAACAACTGCGCATAGCTCAAACTCGCATCGACTACTGTTTCCCTCGAAGTAGTGAGGAATTCACTCAAAGTTTTCATTTTTGCTGCACAATTCCGAACGATCAAGCCCTTCTTCTACATATATGCCTGAGTGTCGTTTGTTTCGGTTAGATCTGGGTACCAGAACCATAGATACGCCAAGAACGTAAATGACTGCATTGCCACCACAAACTGTCAGCCATGTATCTCATTCCCGAATTTTCGTTTCTCTTAGTTAAAAGTTCAAGTGTTTCCAGAATCTTCAGAAAGTGGCGTTTAACCATTTTGACCGCTTTGCATCTTGCGCTCCAGCGCGTTTCGGTTAATCGTTTGAGTCTCTTTCCAGTGGTTTTGATCAGCAAGTCCCAACGGTGAATGGAAATGGAGAAGAAGGTGTGCAGACGATCAAGTGTTTCAAAGAAGGCAACATAGTTTACTTCTTCTTGTGCCGCATAGATCCCAGCTAGGATTAAAATATGGCTCAAACAGACAATGTACTGGTCTTTAGGATTTATATTGCAAATCCGTTTCTGAACTCCCGAATGTACCCTTTTCATCACAGCATCGTTATCGTACCTTTGTCCTCAGCAGTCCATAATGTCGAGGCCATCCGCCTCTAGCTTCTTCAAAATTATTATTGCAATCACAGCTGCAGTTTTCTCTCTGTGTCAATACAGTCGATAAAAGACTCTTCAACCGACACACGAGGACATTCCATCACAACATATCGAAGTACTTGCGAAGTGTGATACACGTGCGACACATCGGATGTTCTATCAAATATTATGGCAAAAATATTAGCCTTCTTTTACCGCCGGATAATACGACGTTGAACTTGTTCACCCAATAATTTGATGAATTCTGTTTGAACATTCGGGGACTAGTAAGATGGCTGTGGAGCATCTCCAATTTGGATCCAAAGAGTGTGTTTTTTGAGAACGGGATCATACTTCGACAAAAGCTTTACAGGATCAAGGAAATTGCTTTTGTCCTGCTGCAATTCGAATGGATGATACTCCTGATGACCTCGAAGAGCCAAGTTTTCTTTGCCCATCATCATTATCATCATCAAGTGCCATCTCTGCAACGAAGGTTGTCTGCTTCGGATCTCCAGTATCCCTTTCTCTTGTAGTGGTGATGCACTCTGTTAGACTGTAACCTGTCCATCCTGTGATGTTACTCTTCCACTTGTATCTCTGCCTACCTCTTGCTCGCTTCCCTTTGACTTTACCCTCAAGTAAGGTCTTCAATAAGGTGTCATGTCTTTTAATGTGTCCAAAATATTGTATTTGCCTGATCTTTATTTCTCTTAGTAGTTCTTTCTTCATATCAAGTGTCTTTACCACGTCTTTATGTGTTTTCTTCTCTTTCCATGATGTTCTCCCTATTCTTCAATATACCCACACCTCAAAGGCATCACTTCTGTCTTCTAATTGTTTATTTAGTGTCCATGTTTCTGAGCCATACATTAATATAGAATAGATATATCATTTTATAATTCCCATTTTTAACTTATTTGTAATTTGTTTAGATGTTAATATTTTCCTAATGTCATTGAGCGTACTTTTAGCCATTCCTATTCTTCTTTTAACTTATGTTTCACATCTGCCTTCATTTGTGACTATGTGTTCAAGATAGTGATAATGCTTTACTTGTTGTAGTTTCTCTCCATGTAAGTTTATGTTTAGCTCTTGTTCTTCTGTGTCTTTGCTGATTGTAACGATGGTTGTTTTTTGATATTTATATCCAGCCCATTGTGATTTATTGAGTTGATCTATTAGTCTGTGTAGTTCATGTTCACTTTCTGCTAAAAGAATAGTGTCATCTGCTTATCTAAGATTGTTTATTATTTTCTCACTGATTTTGAGTTCTGGCATTTCTTCTATTTGCTATGAGCAATCTATTTCTTGTTTGCCAAAGAAACTAATAATGTCGCGTATTCGTTTTAGAACTTCTCTCCATATTTCTTGCTCTTTTGGAATGTGTACTTGAGTGGTACTATCGAGGGGGCCACCAGTACGATGCCGAAGTTCAAGCTCCTTCCATTTTATCAGCGATTGTTGATGCGATAGACTGGACTCGTGGTCTGTTACTCGGGGCGAGGGTTTTCTCCAGTTTTTTAAACCTTCTTCTGAAACAAAGGAATATTCAGACTGGGTCATGGTCGAGAACTAGCGACAACAGAAACAGAGAAGGACTTTCGTGTTGGAGAATAACCCATCCATATTCGTGTACTTTTTCGCCATTTGGCATTTTCTTAAAGAACCAGGCTTTTGTCAATTTCCTCTTTTCTCCGATTACAGTTGCAACCTCTTCAAATTAGTAGTTTATGTTCTGGAGCTGTTCCAAAACATTCACAATTATGTGCATCCTAACGTTGTCAGAATTAACCGCTGGCTACTACCCGATATCTATCAAATCCAAAGCACCTTCTTCTAAATTAGCCGTGTAAGTAGAACTGGATTCTGCCTCTGGGGAGATCTGAACAAATTTAGATGGTGTATATGGGGCCTCGAAATATCGTGTTTATGCTATGGTAGGGAAGTGGTATGTAATCATTAATAAACGTACGTCTGATCCAATGTAATGCACTCCTTCTTATGACAAGACAAACGGTGGTGAATGAACTGCTACTAGAACATACTCCAACGTGAAAACCATCACATGTGTATTATATACATACATATGTAACTTTATTACAGATTGATCAGTCCATAACATCTACACTCTGAGTACAACATCAAGCAATTATAATCATCCCGTTCTATAATCAATATAAACTTCAATTCCACCAGACAATCTTGAATTTTCAAATTCAGAAAGCTAATCATTCGTTTTATCAAACAATATGAAACTTATGCTCAGCAGCGATGTAACTTTGATTCCGCAAGACAATCTTGAATCTTCAAATTCAGAAAAATAAGCATTCGGTTCAGCAACATATATAAACCTTACTCACAGCAACGATGTAACCTCAATTCCGCCAGACAATTTTGAATCTTCAAATTCAGAAAGATAATCGTTCGGTTCATCAAACAATATAAACATTACGCTCAACAACGATATAACTTCAAGTTCGTTCTTAACCTGTTGACCTCTTGGATTTAGAATCTTGTCCACCTAGCTGTAATAAACTTCTCAGCTGCAGAACAATGTCTAGTGTTTCACCCGGGGAACTTCTAGACTCTTGCTACGACGGTCTAAGATAAGCTTTGACTCTTCATTGAGCCAGTTCTAACTTTTCGACTTATGACGTCTTGAAGTCTGCTAGTCTCCGTCCTGAAGTGGGCTTCCTCTCACTGCTGGGATCAACAACCCCAGACGCTAACTCTCCGAAAACTGAAGTGGCAACCCAAAAATTAGAGAACCGCCCTTTTTGAAGCTCAATACATCCTGCCCCGTTGTGTGTGTCGAAGCATTTCATTGGTCTTTTCGAGATAATCTTCCTACACCAGACAACAACTAGTTTGTCTTGTGTCTATCTTTCTCCTACGACGTCCCCTTCTCTGTGTTCTATCCTATCAGACAGGTTTCCCCGAAATGTGTTGCTAATTACAATTCTATCTGTGGGTTTATCATTCCACAAAACGACTAGCAACACTAATTATCATTTTAATTAACTCTTTCACCTTTGTTATCTGGCATCTTGTATTTCAACATTCATGCAAACTTTTCCATCCGGATTAATAGCTAATTGGTTCTCAGTTGTGTTAATTGTGCGTTTCCATGCGATAATTGAATCTGCATTTAACTCTCTCCTTCTCGTGTGTCCCGGGTCTGTCAGTTTTCTTGATTGAATTCTTGATGTATGTAAACATTATTTGGGAAATTTTGCTTAAGAATGTAATCGTTTTTTTCCACTCTCTGACTCGTCCAGGTGTCTTGGATCTCCAAGTTTAATGAATTCCGGACCACACATATATATCGCTCTTAAAATAACCTGTCATTATCTCGATGAAACACTAAATGTATGTGCAACTCTCTACTTGAAATGTGTCGTGACACTTCCAGAGAGATAGGGAATTCCGTAATGAGATCATTGATTCAATTAACTCCTACCTCCGGTACTTTTCAGTCCGCAGGAGCGTAGTGTGACAAAGGGTAGGTATCTTCTAGAGCAGGGGCGTCGTTTTTATAGTAGGTGGGAGAGGATAGTAAATCTCCTAGATCACACTATAACAATTCCCGGAAAGAGTGGAGACTAAATAATAATGTAACAAAATATGTGCTATTACATACTCGCCACATAAATGTGCTTAAAAATAACGAGTTAGGATACGCCCCTGCATAGTTATGTTAGTGTTCACACAACCTGGTAGAGTCCGGCATTATGATTTTGATTTGCAGTTAAATCCGATCGTGTAAACATGTCCTCAAGTCATACCGATAATTTATCGAGCGTGTGAAAACGCAACTTATGTAAATGTGCAAGTACGCAGTTTATAAAAGTTAATTAGCGCATGTGCTCCTACAGTGCCGAAACCAGACGAAGAAAACGATCAATTTTATAGGAACTTGACATAGCAATGCCATCGATGCTAAAAACCGACAAAATGATCGTTGTGATTTCAAAGTAACCGTTGGGAATGATCATCGTTTTTGGAATAGTTCACTTAGAGAACACGTGAAAGGTAAGTGCAACATCAATGGATTATATCTTCTGACAGTATGTTCCAATCATGATCACACTATCACCAACTCAGTATTTCGAATTCCTACACTCAAGAAGATAACATGAATCATTCACGTTTCAAAAAGTAGTAGATGATAGAGTATGTCATCAACTGGTCAAGGGACATGAAAGAACTTCGGATAATTAAAGACATTTGTGGTGCAGATTGTTGGACTAATAGGAGAATGATAGTGTCCAAATTCAACTTTCATATCATGTGATAGAGACAGACACAAGGATACACAGTAAGAAAACGTTTTAACAAAAACAATAAAATCCATCGCAATACAGCAACCAGCCTCTCCCAAGACATGAATCCAAATTAAAAGAAATTCAAGATGTTAGTGTGGAGGATGGATGGGCATCAATCGTATACATACTGATATTTCGACAATGGTACATCTAAGTTTAATATTACACAGAAGCTAAGACTGTTTTGATGAGACTGATCAAGATTTTACTACTCTGCCATAATAAAAGTGCCTTCAGAAATCTTCAATGCGATCCCTTTTATCCTTCACAAATATCAACATACATCCGATTTTGTACAAAATACCAACTGAAATTAAGGATGGTGCAAGATGCAAAAATTCAAAGAGAGTTATAAGTTCGCTTACAGGTGGGATTACATTCAATTCTAAAATGCATTGAAAACAATATACTCCACATTCAGCAGGGTCGGGTCGTTGTACTTGCTTAACGCAGACGAGTTTTCCCTGCTTACAGAACAAAACAAAAACTCCGATCCTAGGCAGATGTTCACAATATTCAGAAATAATTGTAAATAAGCCATCGTTCTTCATCAAGCATGGATTAGAGCGCAATCTACAACACGTAATAAATGAAGTGCTTGTCATAACACTAACAAATCATGAAGTATAATCTGCAGTCGGACAAATATCTTATTATAAAATCGCCAGCTATGATAGCATCCCAGCTTGCATCTACAATATAGGAGAAGAGGTGCTTGTATTTTACTTGTACCACACATTATCTATTTTCACTTCTCACCTCCTTCTGTGCACTTTCCCCTCTTCACTTCTTCTCCTCATACTCTCTTCCTCCACTATCTATTCGATATCTCTCCTCCTCTTTCCTCCCTATCAACAACGTTTGTCCCCATGCAAGATTCGTTGTACTGTTGTCTTTCGTTTGTCCTGATGAAGGCTTTTTAGTCGAAACGTCGTCTGTCCCTGTATCTCGTTATTAGGTTGTTTAAGGTTTTAATTTGGTAACACATCTACCTATTTTTGTTTATCTTGACATTTGCCTGGTGTTACTCCAGCCACCTACTTCCTGTTTAGGGTTGTTAGCCAATGCTTGAACATGTATCCCTTCATCTTCATACTTCTGCGCCCTCCGAAAAGTTCACTTCTAGCAACACCGCATTTCAAACCCTGATCTTTAATCATTTTCATCGAAAAGGAATCATCATCCAAACTAGTCTCACTCTCGCTTGCTATATCTCTTATGCAGTTCAAAATATTAGCTCGACCCATTGTCCCATCGCCCTGTGCCTCAATCGCGAATGATGCCAGTTGATCTGGTCTTTCATTGCCTGATATAACATTTTCCTGAAAGTGTAATCGGCGAATCTTACAATATTCCACATACCATTTTTAGGAATTGCAATGCTATATTCGGAAATATTATTTTCAGTTTCGGAAAAGTAGCGTGTTACTTCATTTTCAATATTTACCGTCTAAGGATAGATAACGTCCAAGAAGGTTGGCTTCTGAACAACATATTAAAGAAAAAGCTAGTTTTGTTATGTCATATTAAGAGACACAACGGCATGGAGAGAGTGTTATTATAGGGGATGATATAAGGCAACAGATGCAAAGGGCGACCAAGACGCCTTTGGACCAAAGACATTCAAAAATGCCTGCGCATATCACTGGAAGATGCAATGCAATTTGCTCAAGATAGCGGAGAATTCAGGATATCCATAGGAACGACTATCTTCTGGAAAGAATATGTCACTTGATGATGATGATGAAAGACAGATGTGTCAAAGTTGTCATATATCATTTTCCATCCTTGGATCACATGTGTGCACTCTTGACTTTTGGTATCACCGAATGACAATGTGTGGATATAATTACTGTTTAATGATGCACATCTTAAAGTAGATGAATAAAAGATGCAATCATTGAAAGGGAATTCTAGAATATAATCTGCTACCACAGTGTCGACGCATTACATTCAGAATGAGTCATACGTGTTTGCGTTTTCAATCCTTTCGGTGGCAAGCGGAATTTTGGCGTCTGGTCTTCTAGCTCAGGGTGCATGGGGTAAAATTATTTATATTTTCTATTTCCAGGAAATTCCTCGGAGGTTACTAAGCTAAGTTGGCGATAGGTTGACAACTTTTTACCTGTGAAGATATCATCATTGTCACACCTTGTCTGAATGTATTACTCTTGTCCTCTATCAAATAAGCCCAAAGAATATCACACAGATGCAGAAATGGGAGACTTTTATCTTTTTTATGGCAGACCCAGCTATGCTTATTTGTTCATGGGCTATCTTGAGCACCCTATGTTCTCCAGTTTACATGGTCCTATTCCACAGTTCTACCTACACTACAGTGATGATGTCTTTGGGTTCCCTGACATGCCTACTGCAGACCTCTCAGCCTTCATCTCATTAGTTAGTAACTTCCACCTCTCGATCAAATTCACTTCCATCGTCTCTGCTTCCTCTGTCACTTTCGTGGACATCTCTGTCTCTATTGGTCCAGGTTCGCTCACCACCTCGATCTACTATAAACCTACTGACTCTCACAGAGTCCTTAAATATTCCTCTTCGTACCCCCGTTCATGTCGTGACTCCCTTCCCTTCTCTCATCTTCTACGCTTTCGTCGCCTTTGCCAGGATGCCTCGGACTTTCTTCAGCATGCCTATGATATGCTGGAGTTCTTCCGCCGACGTGCTTACCCGGAGGATGTCCTCTCTGCCCTGGATCGTGTCCTTCCAATCTCCCGTGCTGATGCATTATCACGTTCTCCTCCACTTCCTTCTACTCGTCCTAAACTTATCCTTACTTTCCACCCTCACAATATTCCTGCTCTAAAGATCCTCCTTAGGACTTCTCTATATTCTCATCTGACCCCCCTTACCAAAGAGGCGTACTAGGTCCACCTCTTGTGGATTTCCGTCGATACAGGAACCTACTTGATACTCTTGTTCACTCTCACCTCCGGCTGGCGGGATCTCCTACCGGCACCTCCCCGTGTCACCGCCCGTGCCTCACGTGCCCTTTTGTCTTTCGGACCACCTCTATCCGATTCCCTAAGTCGGTATTCCATATCCACCACTCTTTTTCTTGTGTCTCTCGTAACGTCGTGTACGTGATTACTAGCAAACGCTGCAACATGATGTACATTGGTGAAACGTGCAGATTCTTAGCCACTAGGTTTGCCGAACACTTACGGGATATCCGTAACTGTGGATCTTCTCAGGTGGCCCTCCACTTCAACAGCAAATCTCACTGGGGGGGGGGGGGGCTCAGGGCATCCAGTTCACTGGCCTGGTTTCTTGCCACTCAGGTGACAGGCAACGTTTCTCATTAGAGAACCGCCTTATTCTCAATCTTGGCACTCTTAAGCCCCAAAGCATCAATGACCAGTTATACTTTCAATAATCTCTTACTCTCATTTAGTCCCCAGTTTTTGTCTCCCTTGCTCTGCCTCCCTGCTGCTCCTACTTTCCTTCCTTCTGCCTTCACCCTGTCCTTTTTTGTCTCACTCCTCTCCTTGCTACTGTTGCTCTCCATTGTGGCGGATCGGCTTGGGCCCCACCAAGCGGTTAGGGCTACAGTAACCCGCAACGTTGCAATTGATGTGTTGGTGGGTTGTTACGCCTTGGGACTAGGACCGGCAGGATTTCATCCGCGGTGGGCCTGTTGCGGCTTGGCGCCCGATTTGTTGGCTCATCCGTATCCCTTGCTATCACACTCAACTCTCTTTCTATTGGTTGTTTTACCCAGGCTTCATTCTCCTCTTCCCCGTTCAATTCTTCGTCCTACTCTGTCTATTTTATCCAATCCCACTACTATAGGCTGTGTCCTCTCTTTCTTCTGTTCCATTTCCAGTGGCCCCTGGGATCCGCCACTACGTACCTATTATCATATTGATTTTGGCCTTTGGGTGCTGTATGGTTGACCTTTTTTGGTTTTGTTGGATCGATTACCCTTAAAGCTACCTAGCATGTCGAGGTTGGGAGACTTTTTCACTGACTACATATATATATATATATATATATATATATATATATATATATATATATATATATATATATATATATATATATATATATATATATGTGTGTGTGTTTTCACACGACTTGGATGGGTCGGATGCAGGGGTGCCCTATGTCTATTTATGGAGCCAGCGTGAGGTACTTGCAACACCTCCAGTGGGTTGCAATGTACATTTGGGCTCACTCAACTACGAACATCGTTTCATCTGACATGTTTCTCACCCGAGTACATGGCCCGGGCTAAGGGATCGTGCATCAGTGGCTAGGGGTTCTGTCCGTTGATCGTTGTTCCCACAGATGGGCTAGCGTACAGTGCTGGCAATACCCACATAGGAGTTGTGATGTGCGGCTAGCCCATCCTCTTATCATCTTCGATTGATGCCACGGGTCTCGCTTCCAAACACGGGGCCTAAACACGGTACTTGTCGCTGCGGTTGTGACCTTGGTGAATCTTCCGTCATATTTTATCGGGACTTCTGCTACACCGACCTCCACTTACAACGACATTGTGGACAGATGACCACAAATTCGTCACCTACTACGCCACGACTCCCCACCACCTCACATGCTTTGGTTGTAGTTCTGGGTCTGTCTCCATCTGACATGGCTTTCCTTTTCCTGTTTCTATCCTACTCAGGTGCCCTTCTCTTCCGCACCTTCTTCCTATATAAACCTTCGCACCACGCGCTTCCCCTTGATAGCCCCTCACCCTCCCGTGCTATTTCCTTTAAGCTCCTTCCCACTTCCACATCCCTTCCTTGCGTTGTATTTCCGGCTCGGGGCCCACGTCTATCCACCTTTTTCTTCTTCTCTCTTTGCTTCTTCTTCTCCTCTGCATTCCTCTCATCCTTTGTTATCTGTCTCTATGTCTATTTGGTAGGAGTCACGGTTTTAACCTTTACCCGCATCGGGTTTTTCTCTACGATCCTGCCTATCATTTCAGCTGGTCTCTTCACGTACTACCAGATCATTATCTTTATTGATCTTTCTTCCCTGCGGCTGTTTCTGTAGTCATCTTGTTTCCCGTGGTGTGACAATCTGACATGTAGGTAAGTATTTGGCGCGTGGCCTCACTAGCTTTCATTGTCCATTGACTCTGACCTACGAGTGTAACTGTTGGTCTCAATCAAACCAGTTCTCAATACATGAGATACGTTGTTTTTTTCTTCCTTTTTCCAATTATCACTTATATTTTACTCTCTCTTGCATACATCATTATTATCACTGCATTTTCTTCCCACCATTATCTACTCCTACTTATAGTTTCTCTCCACTGCCCATATCTGCTCGGTCGTTTCTTTCTTTTCTTTTTTTTTCTTTTTTTTCTTTTTCATCTCCATCTCTCTCTCTCTATCTCTCTCTCATCTGATCTCTCGTACCATCCTCTTTTGCTTTTCCATCACGACTGTATGCTAATACTCATTTGCCTGTTGCCATTTTTTGAGGTATCTTAATTTACCCGTATTTATATTATTTTAATACTTACTACACCTTATCTATTTTAACTTCTCACCTCCTTCTGTGCACTTTCCCCTCCTCACTTCTTCTCCTCATAATCTCTTCCTCCCTGATATCCGGCTCCCTATTTGCTTCCTCCACTATCTATTCGCTATCTCCCTTCCTCTTTCCTCCCTTTATGAAGATGAACCAGCTTAGCAACTGTACTGTCAGCAGATGTGTAATGGTGGATATATTCAGGGAGAGATGGAATCAAATATGGACGTGTCCAGTTTGCAGTGATGATGATCGATGACTAACTATTGGGAAGTCCTGGAGAGAATACGTCACGTAACAATTCACTGTATGAACGTTATTTTACGTGCACACGGATGAGATTGATATATATATATAAACTACTGGGGAATTAAACACAAAATATATCCTTTTTTATCTAAGAACACAAACATATATATACCGTCATTGAAATTCGACTGCTGCATGTCAACATTATATGCGATCTAACATATAGTTTCGAAGGTATTCACTTTCAACCATGTTTGTGAATTAGTAAACCTATTATAGGAAGATACATTTTCATAGTGGCAACTTCCTATTCCTTCTGTTGAGCGTATTTCTGCTATATGAGACGTACCATTTACAGAACGTTATCATTATGTATCCGTTTATTGTGCAAGGTCTCGAGAATCGCATGTGCCACAACGATACTGTTAATGTCTATCTTTATTAATCTTTATTAATGTTTATTATTAATCTTTATTAATTTTTCTGATAAACACAAATTTCCCTCCTGAAAAAACCAGCATCAGCAAGAAGAACGTCTCAAACTCTTGTAGCAGGGTTATCAATCAAGTGACATGGCGAATGGCGTAGGCGATAATTTTTCTCCACGACTCCTTCTCTTTTGTTGTCAATAAGCTCGGTTTGTGAGCTTCTACTGTGCCACATTACACATCCATCAAATAACATTTCTCTTCATCGTCCCCTATACCATCTCCCATTTATCTTTACAGTGGTTATTAAGTGTTCAAGATATGTTCTTCTCAGCACATGACAGAAACATTGACGGTCTGCCGCTAATGTTTGACATTATTGATCATTGATTGACGCCAGCATCAATGATAACCTCTGCATTAGTTGTCTTAGCTGTCCATGGTATTTTCATCATTTTTCTCAGAATCCACATTTTTGTAACCTCCAATACAATGGTCCTACTAAATTGTGTGCACGATGTAGACCATATAATGGAAATGCGTTATCGCCGTTTTGTTTGCGCTAATGGATCGACACATCCGTCTTCGGTCAGATTTCGGGGCAGTATTCAACATCGGCAGCGTACTTTTCGTGGCACCAATATAGATACAATTTCGTAAGCTGATTCAGAATGCTTGATAAATTGGGATATATGTTTGTTGTTTTCGAATTAACTTCATAGATATAATTGTAGTTTATTTATAATTCGATGTTCAACTTACTTTTGACATTGATCGAGTAAAAATATAATTTATACATATCTAAAATAAAATATTTGTTTATGTTGTTTAATATTTTGGCGTTTCTTATGTTGTATTTAGTGATATATGAATTAATTATTTCTTTTCAAAGTAGCAACATATTCACATATCCTAATTTTCATAAGATGTTTGGAAGAAATGGTAGACCCGTTTCAATATCTGGTAGGATCTTCAATCATTTGATTATGTCTTTATTACCGCTGACGGGAATTGAATCAGGTCTGTTCTAGCAACAGCGAATCGCTTTGCAACACACGTAAACAGGTTTTCCGTACTTGACCAACCACATCCCCAAAAAAAGAAGTGGTCTCGTCAAGACTTTCAAACTGTGTATTCAAGTCACTGAGAACAGACCAATCGACACAAGGACTATTACAACATCAACGAACATCCCGTACACGTATTAAGGTATCATCAGGAATTCACGCAGAATATGAATATTCGTACACACGGAAATATTCGTATAC
>CM067320.1:59801410-59887573 GCA_034231615.1 Meghimatium bilineatum
ACCTGCGTGTATCATTTCTGTTTTTAAGCCTTCATTGCATGGTTTCTTTCTTTAAACTTTCTATTGCGTATCTTACTTCTTCCTTTGTGGGCACTGATTCCTTTTCATATTCATTTATTGTTTGGTTTTTGGGTTTTTTTTGGGTCATTATACATCTCTCTGCAGTATTCCTTCCATCTATGTAAGATATGCTTCCCTTATGTTAGTAAGTTTCCTTGTTTATCTTTCAGCACTTTTATTGCTGGTTGAGGTTTGTTGTCTCTTAGGTGTCGTACATTTTAGAACATCGTTTTACTGTTACCTTGGCTTTTCTGCCCTTCTATCTCAAGGCATATTTTGTTTATGTAGTTTTGCTTGTCTCGTCTAATTCTTCTTTGTATATCTCTTGATAGGCTTCTATAGTTTGTTATGTATTTACTACTATTTTTATGTGTCTTCTTTCTTGGATAATGCTCATAGTTTCTTCTGATATATACTCCTTCCCCTTCCTGCTCTTTTTGTGTGTCGTGTTTTTTTGCACAGTCATTGAAAATGTCACTTATTTTAATTTCAACTTAATTTGGAGTGTATTCTTCTTGCATTTCTAGTAATTTTTCGAGTTTGTTTTGAATTTCGATGTTGTATTCTTTCGATATTGACGTCATATCGTATCAGGTAAACATTGAAGTTTTTGTTGTCTTTTTATCTTTGACTTAAACTTTGCGATGAGCAACTCATGATCAGTGTTGCAGTCTGCGCCTGATAGTGTCTTGCATTGAAGAATGTTTATTTTCCATCTTTGATTTATTAATATGTAATCTATTTGGTTTCTGGTCTTTCCGTCCGGCGACGTCCAGGTGTATATTATTATAGGGTGTTGTTTGAAAAATGTATTCATTACTGCTAGGCGGTTCTCTGCACAAAAGGCTAACATACGTTCTCCACTATTGTTCCTAATGCCTAAGCCGTGTGTACCATGACTCCAGAGTAGTTATATAGGGATGAATGGGGCCGTTTTGCTCACCAATGCTCACCATTTAGATGGCTCAAAGAAGAAAGTATTGGTGAGCTGCTCACCATTGCTCACCATATGTGCCTGAATGTGCTAATATAGCTCATATAACAATATACTCGGTCTGGCGAGGTCGTGCAGAGGTCGTGCAGGGCGTGCAAAGGTCGTGCAGAGGTCGTGCAGGGCGTGCAAAGGTCGTGCCATGTTACTTATCTGTACAATATGACGAGGTCGTGCAAAGGTCGGGGCGAATGTGCCCGAATGTGCTAATATAGCTCATATAACAATATACTTGATCTGGAGAGGTCGTCCAAAGGTCGTGTCGAATGTGTCGAGTGTGCTTTATTATAGCCCATATAGCATTATACTCGACCTGGATAGGTCGTGTAAATGGGCGTCATGTTACGCCATGTTACATAACCGGATACTACTTAACTCATATAACAATATACTGGATACGGAGTGATCGTGCAAAGGTGGCACCATGCCCCGTGCTGTTACATAACGGGCTTTAATATAGCCCAAATAACAATAAACGTGTCATACAAAAGTCGGGTAAAGGTTGTCGCCTGGTACTTATCCGGCTAATATATACCTCATATAATAATGAGATGTGAATGTGTCGAGTGTGCGGCTGAATGTACTGAGTGTGCCCGCACATCCCATATGATGGCAGTCGAAACTGGCCGAACCGACCGGCGGCGGGGTGTGGTCCGGAGCGATACCCGTTCGCTGTGGCCGAATCTGGTCAAATTGTGTATCTAATGGTGCGAATGTGTGTGGGGTGGGTCTGGTATGTGGTAGTGGAATTGTCCCTTTATTTGTTTTGCTGATACAAGGAGCTAGGCTCGTGATAAAGACTTCCACTGCGACTTCCAGTGATTGTGGTCTACATAACCCCATCTCTCCCCCTTGTGTCGGTGGGACTGCATTTGGTGAGTATTAACATGTTATGACCTTATTTGTTTAGTGGGTATTTTGTGGTTTTTCCACTGAAATTTATTTATGGTACTATCTTTTTATATAAAAATTTTAAACCACATGTGAAAGAGCACGCAAAGTTCAGATCATAAAACTGCAGATGCAATATAATTACACTCGCGGAAACTAGTCAGAACAGTGTAGTTAACACATGGTCGTGTCTGGGGTGTTATGGAGATGGTAATAAAAATAAGGTATGGGTGCTGTAAGAGCGGTTAAAGGCACGTGTATGTGAGTGGGTGCATGGTAGTGACATTTTTTTCTTTAGCTGTTAGGCTGACACAATGAGCGGGGCTCGTGATAGAGAAAATTTCCACTGCACCTTCCAGCGAATGAGATCGGCATAACCCTACCTCCCCCCCCCCACTTGTGTCTATGGGGTTGCGTTTGCTGCGTATTAACATGTTATATCTGTATCTGATTAGTGAGTATGTTGTGGTTTTTCTACTGAAATTTATTTATGACACTATCTTTTATATAAAACGATCCAGTTTTAAACCACATGTGAAAGATCACGCAAAGTTCAGATTGTAAAACTGCCAAATGCAATATAATTACAGTCATGATAAAGAACATGTCCACTGCCACTTCCAGTGAATGAGGTTAGCATAACCCCACCTACCCCCACTTATGCCGGTGGGGGTGATTTTGCTGGGTATTAACATTAACATGACCTTATTTGTTTAGTGGGTATGTTTGGGATTTCCGCTTACATTCAAGTGGTTCTCAAATTGTAAAATACTGACCATAACAATGTAAACCCCTGAGACATATAGACACCACAAAAACTAATATTCTGCAAACATGCTTCTGTGCCTTTGACCAACGGTTCTCATTATTTCATACTTATATTCAAGTGGTTCTCAAATTGTAAAATCTTGACCATGCAATGTAAAACCCCTGACATATAGACACAACAAAAGCTATATTCTCCAAACATTCTTCTGTGCCTTTGGCCAATGATTATCATTATTTTATGCTTATATTCAAGTGGTTATCACATTGTAAAAACCTGACCATGAGAATGTAAAACTCGTAACATTGACACCACAAAAGAAAATATTATGCAAACATTATTCTGTGCCTTTGGCCAATAGTTCTCATTATTTTATGGTTATGTTAAAGTGGTTCTCACATTGGCCAATCCTGGCCATACAAATGTAAAACCCATGTCATATATACACCACAAAAGCTAATATTCTCCAAACAGTCTTCTCTCAGGCCACGCTTCAGCCATGGTCGCTTGATGGTCTCTGTATGCTCTTTAACTATGTTCTACCATATTATCATTATGGTCTCACTAACTTCTAACAGGGTCTACTTTGGGCAAATATATTCTTAGTATATTTTCGCTAGAGTCTTAAACTAGGTTCTCATGTGCAGCTTCAATTATGTTCTCTCTGTGTTTTGAGTTATTTTTCTCTACTAAAAGGTTTCTTATTAACATATTTCATTAGCGCAAAAGGCGTGTTTATCAGATGTCGAAATTAACAAGTCACACGAAAACACATTTTAGCCCTTCTCACTAACAACATAGTACATTTGAGAAGTTTTATTTGTGTAAACTTAACATTTATTGGTGTTTTTTCACAACTAGATAAGCCACTTATACGGATTTCGATGTTTTATTAGTTGTCTAAATTGTCATACGAAAATACATTTCAGTATTTTTGCAGTAACAACATGACAAATTTTATCGTGTTTGTATTTGTGTGACTGTACAATGTACCATTTTCCACAATTAACCAATCTGCTTTTAGTGATTTTCATTATGTTTTATCATTTGTCTAAATTATCATACCACATGAAATATATTTCAGTACTTTTACACAAACATTATAACACATTTTTTTAAAATTTGTGTAAGTACATCATTTACAATTTTTTCACAAGTAACCAACTCACTTTTACTATGTTATCATACTAAAAGAACCCATTTTTCAGTACGTTGCCACTAACAACATAACGCATTTTGCCATGTTTTTATTTGTGGGCCTGCGGCATTTATCAATTTTAGTGATGTTCGTTATGTTTTATCAGTAGTTATCTAAATTAGATACCATACAAACCCATATTTCAGTACTTTTGCACAAACATCATAACACATTTACCATGTTTTATTTATTCGCTTTCAACAGTTATTACTATTTTTGCAATTACACAATCCGAATTGGGTGATTTTCGTTATGTTTTATCAGATGTCTAAGCTATGATACCATACGAAGCTATTTTTCAGTACGTTGCCATTAACAACATAACAACTTTTGACATGTTTTTATCTGTTGGACAATCACTTATCACTTTTTCACAACTAGGCAAGTTGGTGGTAGCTCCTTTCAGTGTGATCAGACAGTATTTATCTCTTTTCAATACTTACAGTTTCGCATTTCACGACATTTAGATACAAAACACGGTTCCAATGAACTTATTTTCATATGGTAAACTGCATGTTTTAGCTGTTTTCAAAATTATTATCCCATACGAAATAACATGCCAACACTTCTCACTAACCTCATACACCATTTTGCCAAACTTATGTATATGAAACAGCATCGTTGATCACTACTCATAGACAATACCAACACATTTCACACATAGACCCTGTCAATATCCCGTACTGATAGTCCGTGCTTATCCCCCAAGCTTATACCGCGTTCTGATATCCCGTGCTAATAGCCCGTGCTGATATCACCTGTCAAAATCCGCTGCTGATATCCGCTGTCAAGATCCGCTGCTATCATCTGGCACGAACCGCTGTTGATATCTGCTGTCGAAATTCACTACTGATATCCCCTGTCAAAATCCACTGGTGATATCCGTTGTCAAAATCCGCTGCTGATATCCGCTGTCAAGATCCGCTACTGATAGCTCTAGTCAAGAACTGATGCTAACATCCCGTGTTGACAATCGACGTGTTGCATCCCTTTTTCACAACTAGGCAAACTGCGTATAACACTTTTTGCTATGATCGAAAGCATTGGGCGCTGATTTTCTAGACATACAAGGTAAATGTTTCTATTTGTATATACCAACGTCTCATATTACATATTTCCATATGACAAATTGCCTGTTTAGCCCTTTTAACAGCTAGGCAAGTTGCTTTTAACACATTTACATATGATAAACTGCATGTTTTTCACTTGTCAGCCGCTTTTAACGCATTACCATTTGACAAACGGTATGTTTTATCAGTTATCACACCATATGAAAACCTATTACAAGGCGTTTACACTAAAAATACAACGCATTTATCACTTTTCACAGCTAGACATGCTGATTTTCGTAGTTTTCACAATGAGTAAAGTCACTATTTCACCCGTGTCTAGACTTACAATGACAAATTACATTGGTTTTATGTACCAACATGTTTAATTTTACATATAGCCAAATGACAGAAGTCATGTTTATCACTTTTCACAACTAGGCAAAGCCATTTTAACACATTTTGCTATAATCAAAGACATTGGGTGGGGCCTTTCTAGACTTACAATGCAAATTTCCTTATTTGTATGTACCAACAAGGTTCATATTACGTATTTCCATAGCACAACTTTCATGTTTTATCACTGTTCACAACTAGGCAAACCGCTTTTAACAATTGTCGGTATTACCAAAAGCTATGTGTGGTGGTTCTCTAGACTTACACTGTAAATTTTCCTATTTTTATGCACCAACCGGTTTCATATTGCATATTTCCAAACGACAAAGTTCATGTTTTATCACTTTTCACAGCTAGCCAAAACGATTTTTTAATTCTTTTCATATGACAAACGACATGTTTTATTAGTTTTCTAAATTATCAGGTTATAAGAAAAACCACATTACAATACGTTTACACTAAAAAACATAACGCATTTAATTACTTTTCACAGCTAGACACACACCTTTCGAAGTTTTCGCAATGAGAAAAAACATTATTTTGCTCGTTGCTAGACTTACACAGACAAATTACCATACTTTTATGTACCAACAAGGTTCATATTATATATGTCCATATGACAAGCTTCAGGTGTATCATTTTTCACAATTAGGCAAACCGCGTTTCGCAAACCCCTAGCTATAACCCTGGTGATATCACATGACATTAGCCAAGGCCGATAGCCCCTGTTGATACCCATGACAATGACCTAGGACACTACACCCTGTTAATAGCTCATCCGGATATCACCCTACTAACAAACCATACTAATATAATATTCGTTATTAACACCAACACGACTAAAAAAACACCCTGATACAGGACTATCTGGCTAGGAACAACTGACACATTTCTTACAACTAAATACCGATACAATATAAGAGGCGTTGTTGTTGGTTATGGTTTGCATAGATTTCCCAGTTATAGACAAATATATACACCAAGCTAAACTCGACAATATATTTAAAAAGAAAGACAATCATATATTAAAAAAATACTGACAAATACAGAAAAGACATACACAGAAAAAATTTAACAACGCAGGTTACCTCATAATGGTTTATTGAATCATTTGAACGACATACATAGCGTAGTTAGAAAGGGGCATATGTTGGTGTCAGCATTTACTATCTATAAGAACAGCTTCAATTGGTTGTGTCGGTTGTCTAAACACTCAACCCAACGGATGGTCGTTTATAAAATATAAGTCGAAAGAAGATCCCACAATGTTCTCCAGCTGATATTTGGTATTTGGCCGCGCATTCTGGGCAACATTCATAGGGTCAGATTCGTTAACATTCTGAACAAAGAGGTCAAAGTCGTGTCTATTATTTATCAGCGCTGGGTACTCTAAAACAGCCGAGTTGTTAACTGAGCCGTGAAAAAATCTTGGTTCTAATGTCTCTCGATGCCGTAATATCAAATGTTTGGAAAAGTTCACTTTGAACCTCTTAGTTTGGTCAGTGAACATGGGTCTTAGAACCGCATTCCAGTCTTGTATATGAGGTATCGTTGGGGGATGAAAAAACGTGTAAGTCGCGCTGGACTTACGAACTGTGATATGTGTATGTATAGTTGACCAATTATCGATATATATTTGCTGTATGTCTAATGGTAAACCAGCTAAAAAATCGAAGTGGGGTGAGTTAGGTGCCCGTGGTGTTAGTGCTCTTATGGTGCCGTTATTGTCTGGTAGTAGTGGTTGTGGTGATAATGGAGGTACACTGTTTTCAGAGGTAGCAGACAGCGACAAGGGCGATGTAATTTCCAAAACTGCTGCTAACGAAGAGCCAGTCATATGTGGGGGTGAAACTGATAACGTTAGTGGTGTAACTGGCGCGGATGCATGACCAACACGCCCGTTCATTTGTTCTTGGTGTTTCTTTACGTGCCGCTGTAAAGACGCAACATCAGAATAGTCACTCTTACAAACAGAACAGTTATATCGACGCTTAATGTGCAAATTCTGACAATGTCTACGCAGTGTATATACGCGTTTAAACTCTTTCCCACAAGTTTCACAGGCGTAGGCTTTGCTACCCGGGGCGACCTGGTGATGATAAAACACAAAGACGTCAATAGGACAAACACATATAATTTAGTCGATGTAACAACCAAGAATATACGCAATAATACACACTAATTATAACCATACAGAGCTAATGCAGTGACAAACGGGCATGGTGGTTAGTTCGCTACATACCGACGAGGTAAGCAGCATAAAAACTAACATACATCATATAACAAAACAAAGGTATTACAACCAACCAACGTACCGGTTGAAGTGAAACCATATCGGCTAATTAGACAACAACAGAGGTTAGCTTTTCGGTTATCTATTATACCTCTGTAACACACTAGAAAACACGTTGGGTGTTGGTTGTTCAAAGAACACGACTTAATGAGACCACTAAGGACTGTTACGGATATTTATTAGCCCTGGGGAACCAAATTACTATTTTCACTAACCCTAATCGCCATGAAAAATTCTATATGTCTATTTACCAGTGAATTAGTTTTTTTAACTAGTCATAAGCGAACTTTTATCACACCAAGCAAATTCAACCACATCCCCTCCTCTTATCACTATAGCCACTAACACATACAAGGTGACTAGTAATAAGAGGAGGGGATGTGGATGAATTTGCTTGGTGTGATAAAAGTTCGCTTATGACTAGTTAAAAAAACTAATTCACTGGTACATAGACATATAGAATTTTTCATGGCGATTAGGGTTAGTGAAAATAGTAATTTGGTTCCCCAGGGCTAATAAATATCCGTAACAGTCCTTAGTGGCCTCATTAAGTCGTGTTCTTTGAACTATCAACACCCAACGTGTTTTCTAGTGTGTTACAGAGGTTTAATAGATAACCGAAAAGCTAACCTCTGATGTTGTCTAATTAGCCGATATGGTTTCAGTTCAACCGGTACGTTGGTTGGTTGTAATACCTTTGTTTTGTAATATGATGAATGTTAGTTTTTATGCTGCTTACCTCGTCGGTATGTAGCGAACTAACCACCATGCCCGTTTGTCACTGCATTAGCTCTGTGTGGTTATAATTAGTGTGTATTATTGCGTATATTCTGTTATTAAACGATGCTTTTATTATGGTTTGGTTGTTACATCGACTAAAATATATGTGTTTGTCCTATTGACATCTTTGTGTTTTATCATCACCAGGTCGCCCCGGGTAGCAAAGCCTACGCCTGTGAAACTTGTGGGAAAGAGTTTAAACGCGTATATACACTGCGTAGACATTGTCAGAATTTGCACATTAAGCGTCGATATAACTGTTCTGTTTGTAAGAGTGACTATTCTGATGTTGCGTCTTTACAGCGGCACGTAAAGAAACACCAAGAACAAATGAACGGGCGTGTTGGTCATGCATCCGCGCCAGTTACACCACTAACGTTATCAGTTTCACCCCCACATATGACTGGCTCTTCGTTAGCAGCAGTTTTGGAAATTACATCGCCCTTGTCGCTGTCTGCTACCTCTGAAAACAGTGTACCTCCATTATCACCACAACCACTACTACCAGACAATAACGGCACCATAAGAGCACTAACACCACGGGCACCTAACTCACCCCACTTCGATTTTTTAGCTGGTTTACCATTAGACATACAGCAAATATATATCGATAATTGGTCAACTATACATACACATATCACAGTTCGTAAGTCCAGCGCGACTTACACGTTTTTTCATCCCCCAACGATACCTCATATACAAGACTGGAATGAGGTTCTAAGACCCATGTTCACTGACCAAACTAAGAGGTTCAAAGTGAACTTTTCCAAACATTTGATATTACGGCATCGAGAGATATTAGAACCAAGATTTTTTCACGGCTCAGTTAACAACTCGGCTGTTTTAGAGTACCCAGCTCTGATAAATAATAGACACGACTTTGACCTCTTTGTTCAGAAAGTTAACGAATCTGACCCTATGAATGTTGCCCAGAATACGCGGCCAAATACCAAATATCAGCTGGAGAACATTGTGGGAACTTCTTTCGACTTATATTTTATAAACGACCATCCGTTGGGTTGAGTGTTTAGACAACCGACACAACCAATTGAAGCTGTTCTTATAGATAGTAAATGCTGACACCAACATATGCCCCTTTCTAACTAAGCTATGTATGTCGTTCAAATGATTCAATAAACCATTATGAGGTAACCTGCGTTGTTAAATTTTTCTGTGTATGTCTTTTCTGTATTTGTCAGTATTTTTTTAATATATGATTGTCTTTTTAAAAAATATATTGTCGAGTTTAGCTTGGTATATATATTTGTCTATAACTGGGAAATATATGCAAACCATAACCAACAACAACGCCTCTTATATTGTATCGGTATTTAGTTGTAAGAAATGTGTCAGTTGTTCCTAGCCAGATAGTCCTGTATCAGGGTGTTTTTTTTAGTCGTGTTGGTGTTAATAACGAATATTATATTATTATGGTTTGTTAGTAGGGTGATATCCGGATGAGCTATTAACAGGGTGTAGTGTCCTAGGTCATTGTCATGGGTATCAACAGGGGCTATCGGCCTTGGCTAATGTCATGTGATATCACCAGGGTTATAGCTAGGGGTTTGCGAAACGCGGTTTGCCTAATTGTGAAAAGTGATACATCTGAAGCTTGTCATATGGACATATATAATATGAACCTTGTTGGTACATAAAAGTATGGTAATTTGTCTGTGTAAGTCTAGCAACGAGCAAAATAATGTCTTTTTTCATTGCGAAAACTTCGAAAGGTGTGTGTCTAGCTGTGAAAAGTGCTTAAATGCGTTATGTTTTTTAGTGTAAACGTATTGTAATGTGGTTTTTCTTATAACCTGATAATTTAGAAAACTAATAAAACATGTCGTTTGTCATATGAAAAGAATTAAAAAATCGTTTTGGCTAGCTGTGAAAAGTGATAAAACATGAACTTTGTCGTTTGGAAATATGCAATATGAAACCGGTTGGTGCATAAAAATAGGAAAATTTACAGTTTAAGTCTAGAGAACCACCACACATAGCTTTTAGTAATACCAACAATTGTTAAAAGCGGTTTGCCTAGTTGTGAACAGTGATAAAACATGAAAGTTGCCCTATGGAAATACGTAATATGAACCTTGTTGGTACATACAAATAAGGAAATTTGCATTGTAAGTCTAGAAAGGCCCCACCCAATGTCTTTGATTATAGCAAAATGTGTTAAAAGGGCTTTGCCTAGTTGTGAAAAGTGATAAACATGACTTCTGTCATTTGGCTATATGTAAAATTAAACATGTTGGTACATAAAACCAATGTAATTTGTCATTGTAAGTCTAGACACGGGTGAAATAGTGACTTTACTCATTGTGAAAACTACGAAAATCAGCATGTCTAGCTGTGAAAAGTGATAAATGCGTTGTATTTTCAGTGTAAACGCCTTGTAATAGGTTTTCATATGGTGTGATAACTGATAAAACATACCGTTTGTCAAATGGTAATGCGTTAAAAGCGGCTGACAAGTGAAAAACATGCAGTTTATCATGTAAATGTGTTAAAAGCGACTTGCCTAGCTGTTAAAAGGGCTAAACAGGCAATTTGACATATGGAAATATGTAATATGAGACGTTGGTATATACAAATAGAAACATTTACCTTGTATGTCTAGAAAATCAGCGCCCAATGCTTTCGATCATAGCAAAAAGTGTTATACGCTGTTTGCCTAGTTGTGAAAAAGGGATGCAACACGTCGATTGTCAACACGGGATGTTAGCATCAGTTCTTGACTAGAGCTATCAGTAGCGGATCTTGACAGCGGATATCAGCAGCGGATTTTGACAACGGATATCACCAGTGGATTTTGACAGGGGATATCAGTAGTGAATTTCGACAGCAGATATCAACAGCGGTTCTTGCCAGATGATAGCAGCGGATCTTGACAGCGGATATCAGCAGCGGATTTTGACAGGTGATATCAGCACGGGCTATTAGCACGGGATATCAGAACGCGGTATAAGCATGGGGGATAAGCACGGACTATCAGTACGGGATATTGACAGGGTCTGTGTGTGAAATGTGTTGGTATTGTCTATGAGTAGTGATCAACGATGCTGTTTCATATACATAAGTTTGGCAAAATGGTGTATGAGGTTAGTGAGAAGTGTTGGCATGTTATTTCGTATGGGATAATAATTTTGAAAACAGCTAAAACATGCAGTTTACCATATGAAAATAAGTTCATTGGAACCGTGTTTTGTATCTAAATGTCGTGAAATGCGAAACTGTAAGTATTGAAAAGAGATAAATACTGTCTGATCACACTGAAAGGAGCTACCACCAACTTGCCTAGTTGTGAAAAAGTGATAAGTGATTGTCCAACAGATAAAAACATGTCAAAAGTTGTTATGTTGTTAATGGCAACGTACTGAAAAATAGCTTCGTATGGTATCATAACTTAGACATCTGATAAAACATAACGAAAATCACCCAATTCGGCTTGTGTAATTGCAAAAATAGTAATAACTGTTGAAAGCGAATAAATAAAACATGGTAAATGTGTTATGATGTTTGTGCAAAAGTACTGAAATATGGGTTTGTATGGTATCTAATTTAGATAACTACTGATAAAACATAACGAACATCACTAAAATTGATAAATGCCGCAGGCCCACAAATAAAAACATGGCAAAATGCGTTATGTTGTTAGTGGCAACGTACTGAAAAATGGGTTCTTTTAGTATGATAACATAGTAAAAGTGGGTTGGTTACTTGTGAAAAAATTGTAAATGATGTACTTACACAAATAAAAAAAATGTGTTATAATGTTTGTATAAAAGTACTGAAATATATTTCGTGTGGTATGATAATTTAGACAAATGATAAAACATAATGAAAATCACTAAAAGCAGATTGGTTAATTGTGGAAAATGGTACATTGTACAGTCACACAAATACAAACACGATAAAATTTGTCATGTTGTTACTGCAACAATACTGAAATGTATTTTCGTATGACAATTTAGACAACTAATAAAACATCGAAATCCGTATAAGTGGCTTATCTAGTTGTGAAAAAACACCAATAAATGTTAAGTTTACACAAATAAAACTTCTCAAATGTACTATGTTGTTAGTGAGAAAGGGCTAAAATGTGTTTTCGTGTGACTTGTTAATTTCGACATCTGATAAACACGCCGTTTGCGCTAATGAAATATGTTAATAAGAAACCTTTTAGTAGAGAAAAATAACTCAAAACACAGAGAGAACATAATTGAAGCTGCACATGAGAACCTAGTTTAAGACTCTAGCGAAAATATACTAAGAATATATTTGCCCAAAGTAGACCCTGTTAGAAGTTAGTGAGACCATAATGATAATATGGTAGAACATAGTTAAAGAGCATACAGAGACCATCAAGCGACCATGGCTGAAGCGTGGCCTGAGAGAAGACTGTTTGGAGAATATTAGCTTTTGTGGTGTATATATGACATGGGTTTTACATTTGTATGGTCAGGATTGGCCAATGTGAGAACCACTTTAACATAACCATAAAATAATGAGAACTATTGGCCAAAGGCACAGAATAATGTTTGCATAATATTTTCTTTTGTGGTGTCAATGTTACGAGTTTTACATTCTCATGGTCAGGTTTTTACAATGTGATAACCACTTGAATATAAGCATAAAATAATGATAATCATTGGCCAAAGGCACAGAAGAATGTTTTGAGAATATAGCTTTTGTTGTGTCTATATGTCAGGGGTTTTACATTGCATGGTCAAGATTTTACAATTTGAGAACCACTTGAATATAAGTATGAAATAATGAGAACCGTTGGTCAAAGGCACAGAAGCATGTTTGCAGAATATTAGTTTTTGTGGTGTCTATATGTCTCGGGGGTTTACATTGTTATGGTCAGTATTTTACAATTTGAGAACCACTTGAATGTAAGCGGAAATCCCAAACATACCCACTAAACAAATAAGGTCATGTTAATGTTAATACCCAGCAAAATCACCCCCACCGGCATAAGTGGGGGTAGGTGGGGTTATGCTAACCTCATTCACTGGAAGTGGCAGTGGACATGTTCTTTATCATGACTGTAATTATATTGCATTTGGCAGTTTTACAATCTGAACTTTGCGTGATCTTTCACATGTGGTTTAAAACTGGATCGTTTTATATAAAAGATAGTGTCATAAATAAATTTCAGTAGAAAAACCACAACATACTCACTAATCAGATACAGTTATAACATGTTAATACGCAGCAAACGCAACCCCATAGACACAAGTGGGGGGGAGGTAGGGTTATGCCGATCTCATTCGCTGGAAGGTGCAGTGGAAATTTTCTCTATCACGAGCCCCGCTCATTGTGTCAGCCTAACAGCTAAAGAAAAAATGTCACTACCATGCACCCACTCACATACACGTGCCTTTAACCGCCCTTACAGCACCCATACCTTATTTTTATTACCATCTCCACAACACCTCAGACACGACCATGTGTTAATTACACTGTTCTGACTAGTTTCCGCGAGTGTAATTATATTGCATCTGCAGTTTTATGATCTGAACTTTGCGTGCTCTTTCACATGTGGTTTAAAATTTTTATATAAAAAGATAGTACCATAAATAAATTTCAGTGGAAAAACCACAAAATACCCACTAAACAAATAAGGTCATAACATGTTAATACTCACCAAATGCAGTCCCACCGACACAAGGGGGAGAGATGGGGTTATGTAGACCACAATCACTGGAAGTCGCAGTGGAAGTCTTTATCACGAGCCTAGCTCCTTGTATCAGCAAAACAAATAAAGGGACAATTCCACTACCAAATACCAGACCCACCCCACACACATTCGCATCATTAGATACACAATTTGACCAGATTCGGCCACAGCGAACGGGTATCGCTCCGGACCACACCCCGCCGCCGGTCGGTTCGGCCAGTTTCGACTGCCATCATATGGGATGTGCGGGAACACTCAGTACATTCAGCCGCACACTCGACACATTCACATCTCATTATTATATGAGGTATATATTAGCCGGATAAGTACCAGGCGACAACCTTTACCCGACTTTTGTATGACACGTTTATTGTTATTTGGGCTATATTAAAGCCCGTTATGTAACAGCACGGGACATGGTGCCACCTTTGCACGATCACTCCGTATCCAGTATATTGTTATATGAGCTCAGTAGTATCCGGTTATGTAACATGGCGTAACATGACGCCCATTTACACGACCTCTCCAGGTCGAGTATAATGCTATATGGGCTATAATAAAGCACACTCGACACATTCGACACGACCTTTGGACGACCTCTCAAGATCAAGTATATTGTTATATGAGCTATATTAGCACATTCGGGCACATTCGCCCCGACCTTTGCACGACCTCGTCATATTGTACAGATAAGTAACATGGCACGACCTTTGCACACCCTGCACGACCTCTGCACGACCATTGCACGCCCTGCACGACCTCTGCACGACCTCTGCACGACCTCGCCAGACCGAGTATATTGTTATATGAGCTATATTAGCACATTCGGGCACATATGGTGAGCAATGGTGAGCAGCTCACCAATACTTTCTTCTTTGAGCCATCTAAATGGTGAGCATTGATGAGCAAAACGGCCCCATTCATCCCTATATAACTACTGTCCAGTCATGTTGATCTCTGACCAGACCTATTTTCGCCCAATACTATTTTCATGTACTGTTTCTTTATTTTTTCAAGTGTGAATTGTAGTTGCTCGTAAAAATCGTCTATTTCGCTTTCGCATCTCGCTGATGTTGGGACATAACCCTGCGTAATAGATGCTTCTTGTTGCTCCCTTTATTCAGATGGTGATTATACGCTCATGTATGGGGTAATATCCCAATAAAGAAGATTTTATATTTTTGGAGAGGTAGAATCCGACACCCCTAAGTCTGCCATTTTCTGATCCGAGAAAATTCACAGTTCTCCATTTGTTAATATGAAATGTCCTTTCTTTGCCAATCTATGTTCCGCTATGTCTACTTGTGTTCTTTTCATCTCTTCTATCACTACGTGTTGTTTCCCGTGTTTTAAACTTCTAACGTTCCATGTTCCTGATTTAATGTGTTTGACCTTTCTGTTTACTTTGATATCCAGATCATATTTTGAGCAATACGTTGAATACTGTCCTGTTTTGTTTTGTTTTTGTATTTGTATATACTTTTTTATCTATTTTTATTTGTAGTTAGGCTTTTCTAGTAACCTGTTTAAATTTTTTGCAATACTTTTTGTTTGGTTACTGCGGCACCCTCCACTATGTCGGACCCCTGCACCCTTTTGATTATTTATATTAGTAGTTCATACAGTGGCTCATATAGCTTTGATCCCAGTGTTGTTTCCTCTGGTCAATATGTCTGCCTCAGCGTTTCATATTCAGAAGAATCTTGAAGTATATGCTTGGTACACTCTACTGATTGAATACATGTACACATGGCCGTGTTGCCAATCTGAAACTTTGTGTACACATGACTGCGGTGTATGTTGTGCCCCGTTCTGAGGCGTAGAATTACAACTTGTTCTGATCTATTCATAATGTGATATCCATCTTGTGTAGGTGTTTGTGTCTTTCTCATTGACTAGATCATCTGTTTTTCTGATGGTAAAAAAACAACGTGGGTGTGAATTCAGCTTATATTTTCCTAATCAACGTGGGTGTAAGTTTAACTTATAGTTTTCTTATCAACGTGAGTGTAGGTTCACCTTATAGTTTTCTTATTAACAGTGGTGTTATCCACACCTATTGATTTAAGGTCAAAGTAAGCGTTAGGAACATCTATATTTTTCTGATGAATATGAGTGGTATCCACTCGTGTATTTTCGTGTTCAATGTTTGTAATAGCCACACTTTAGTTTCATAATTAATGTGGGAGTTGACCCCTTTTATATTGGTAGCATATCCTTTACAGGACTTAGCTATCAACCCAGAATTTGTTGTCTGTAATGATGTTCTAGGCAATATAAATATGTTAAGTAGTTTGCAATTCCTTTCTGAACGGTCCAGATGCACAAGTGTCTGTGGCGGGTATCGAACTCGGTACCATGGCCGTCACAGACGAGCTCTGTATCACTCTGCCACAGAGCCGGACACCCCCCTCCCCTCACACTCGTATATAGGCATAATCAATATAGATATTATCCACTCTTGTAATTTTCTTATCAGCGTGGGTATCAGTTTCACATATAGTGGGTGTTAGTCATGCGTATAGAGTCATTCATGTGATGATAGAATGGTGAGATTATATTGCACATAAATATTATGTGGATTGAGCATGTATAGGTTGTCTTCCACAAATGTAAATATATTCTAGACCAGTAAGTCGTACGATAACAGTGTATGTTTTATTTATTCCACATTTATAACAGGGAAGCATAAGTTATGAAAATGTTATAAAATATCTGCTTATAATTAAGTGTATCCTACCTTTTCTTTTATGCTATTCGCCTGTTCACTACTGATCCATTGGTCATCCTTAACCACATAAGAGTTACACTGAGAGCCAACTTCTACTTCCTTACCGCCAGAACGGATAACAGCACATACCTGTCACGTGATTCATATATATGAGCGTTAGCTGTGTTTGATAAAATAAACCATGGGATTGTTTCATGAATGCATGTACGTCATTACACAAGTAAGATCTAGTCACAGACACACATCATCATCATGCTTCATGCTGGCTCGAGTGATCGCTCATGTAGAGTAAGACACACATCGTCACTTTTGTCAGTCATTACAAATTCGTGTTCAAGGGTCGTACTTACACATCATCTTGTTAGAGGATGTCCATACATTAGGTAACAAAATTAGCGGTGATGGGTCTGAGAAAATGTGACAGTGATTGACAAGAGCGAGAGTGGAGTTGAAAAAAGCTGATTGCAACAATAATGCACTTTGCTCAAAGTAAAGTGTTTAACAAAAATATTGCGCACATTAAATATACAATGTTAGTTTAATTACATGCAGTTTGTTTTGTCCTGAGCCGTGGTAGCATATTATAGAACCAAATTCCATAATTATCTAAATGTGAGCAGGTATATCGATCTTAACACGTCGTAAGTAAAAATAATATTTGATTGAAGTATTTTCTATGCAATCCCTTTCTGAAACTATTCCTTGAAATCATATCACTGTTGATAGGTAATAACTACATTACATTCAAGTAGGAAACATGAGGATAAATGAAAATATTTCTTACAGCTGACGGGAATTGAACCAGGTCTGTTCTAGCAGCACCGAATCTCTTTGCAACACAAGTAAACATGTTTTCCGTACTTGACCAACCACATCCCCAAAAAAAGAAGTGGTCTCGTCAAGACTTTCAAACTGTGTATTCAAGTCACTGAGAACAGACCAATCGAAACAAGGACTATTACAACATCAACGAACATCCCATCCCGTACACGTATTAAGGTATCCTCAGGAATTCACGCAGAACATGAATATTCGTACACACGGAAATATTCGTATACCTTGTGTACGAATATGCATGTTCTGTGTTTGTGTTCCTGAGGATACCTTAATATGTGTACGGGATGTTCGTTGATGTTGTAATAGTCCTTATTTCGATTGGTCTGTTCTCAGTGACTTGAATGCACAGTTTGAAAGTCTTGACGAGACCACTTCTTTTTTTGGGGATGTGGTTGGTCAAGTATGGAAAACCTGTATACTTGTGTTGCAAAGCGATTCGGTGCTGCTAGAACAGACCTGATTCAATTCCCGTCAGCGGTAATAAATACATTATCCTGACATAATCAAATGATTGAAGATCCTACCAGATATTGAAACGTGTCTACCATTTCTTCCAAACATCTTATGAACATTAGGATATGTGAATATGTTGCTACTTTGAAAAGAAATCATTAATTTATATATCACTAAATACAACATAAGAAACGCCAAAAAATTAAACAACATAAACAAATATTTTATTTTAGATATGTAGAAATTATATTTTTACTCGATCAATGTCAAAAGTAAGTTGAACATCGAATTATAAATAAACTACAATTTTATCTATGAAGTTAATTCGAAAACAACAAACATATAGCCCAATTTATCAAGCATTCTGAATCAGCTTACGAAATTGTATCTATATTGGTGCCACGAAAAGTGCGTTGCCTATGTTTAATACTGCCCCGAAATCTGACCGAAGACGGATGTGTCGATCCATTAGCGCAAACAAAACGGCGATAACGCATTTCCATTATATGGTCTACATCGTGCACACAATTTAGTAGGACCATTGTTTTGGAGGTTACAAAAATGTGGTTTCTGAGAAAAATGATGAAAATACCATGGACAGCTAAGACAACTAATGCAGAGGTTCTCATTGATGCTGGCGTCAATCAATGATTAATAATGTCAAACATTAGCGGCAGACAGTCAATGTTTCTTTCATGTGCTGAGAAGAACATATCTTGAACACTTAATAACCACTGGAAATATCAATGGGAGATGGTATAGGGGACGACGAAGAGAAATGTTATTTGATGGATGTGTAATGTGGCACAGTAGAAGCTCACAAACCGAGCTTATTGACAACAAAAGAGACGGAGTCGTGGAGAAAAATTATCGCCTACGCCACTCGGCATGTCACTTGATTGATAACCCTGCTACAAAAGTTTGAGACGTTCTTATTGCTGATGCTGGTTTTTTCAGGAGGGAACTTTGTGTTTTTCAGAAAAATTAATAAATATTACCAAGATTGTGTTGGACATTAAAAGTATCATTGTGGGACATGCAGGTCTCGAGAGCTTGCACAATACACGGATACAAAATGATAACGTTCTGTAAATGGTACGTATCATATAGGAGGAATACGCTCAACAGAAGGAATAGGAAGTTGTAACTATGAAAATATATCTTCCTATAATACGTTTACTAATTCACAAACATGGTTGAAAGTGAATACCTTCGAAACTATATGTTAGATCGCATATAATGTTGACATGCAGCAGTCGGATTTCAGTGACAATATATATGTTTGTGTTCTTAGATAAAAAAAAGGATATATTTTGTGTTCAATTCCACAGTAGGTTTTATATATATATATATATATATATATATATATATATATATATAAATCTCATCCGTGTGCACGTAAAATAACGTCTATACTGTGAATTGTTACGTAACGTATTCTCTCCAGGACTTCCCAATAGTTAGTCATCGGATCATCATCACTGTCAACTGGACACGTCCATATTTGATTCCATCTCTCCCTGAATATATCCACCATTACACATCTGCTGACAGTACAGTCGCTAAGCTGGTTCATCTTCATAAATGGAGGAAAGAGGAAGAGAGATAGCGAATAGATAGTGGAGGAAGCAAATAGGGAGCAGCGTATCAGGGAGGAAGAGATTATGAGGAGAAGAAGTGAGGAGGGGAAAGTGCACAGAAGGAGGTGAGAAGTGAAAATAGATAATGTGTGGTACAAGTAAAATACAAGCACATATCCTCCTATATTGTAGATGCAAGCTGGGATGCTATCATAGCCGGCGATGTTATAATAAGATATTTGTCCGACTGCAGATTATATTTCATGATTTGTTAGTGTTATGACAAGCACTTCATTTATTACGTGTTGTAGCTTGCGCTCTAATCCATGCTTGATGAAGAACGATGGCTTATTTACAATTATTTCTGAATATTGTGAACATCTGCCTAGCATCGGAGTTTTTGTTTTGTTCTGTAAGCAGGTAAAACTCGTCTGCGTTAAGTAAGTACAACGACCCGACACTGCTGAATGTGGGGTATATTGTTTTCAATGCATTGTAGAATTGAATGTAATCCCACCTGTAAGCGAACTTATAATTCTCTTTGAATTTTTGCATCTTGCACCATCCTTAATTTCCGTTGGTATTTTGCACAAAATCGGATGTATGTTGATATTTGTGAAGGATAAAAGGGATCGCATTGAAGATTTCTGAAGGCACTTTTATTATGGCAGAGTAGTAAAATCTGGATCAGTCTCATCAAAACCTAGATGTACCATTGTCGAAATATCAGTATGTATACGATTGATGCCCATCCATCCTCCACACTAATATCATGAATTTCATTTCTTTTAATTTGGATTCATGTCTTGGGAGAGGCTGGTTGCTTTATTGCGATGCCTTTTATTGTTTTTGTTTAAACGTTTTTTTACTGTGTATCCTTGTGTCTGTCTCTATCACATGATGTGAAAGTTGAATTTGGACACTAGCATTCTCCTATTAGTCCAACATTCTGCAACAAAAATGTCTTTAATTATCCGAAGTTCTTTCATGTCCCTTGACCAGTTGTTGGCATACTCTATCATCTGCTACTTTTTGAAACGTGAATGATTCATGTTATCTTCTTGAGTGTAGGAATTCGAAATACTGAGTTGGAGATAGTGCGATCCTGATTGGAACATACTGTCAGAAGATATAGTCCATTGATGTTGCACTTACCTTTCACGTGTTCTCTAAGTGAACAACTCCAAAAACGATGATCATTCCCAACGGTTACTTTGAAATCACAACGATCATTTTGTCGGTTTTTAGCATCGATGGCATTGCTATGTCAAGTTCCTATAAAATTGATCGTTTTCTTCGTCTGGTTTCGGCACTGTAGGAGCACATGCGCTAATTAACTTTTATAAACCTCGTACTTGCACATTTACATAAGTTGCGTTTTCACACGGTCGATAAATTATCGGTATGACTTGGGGACATGTGTACACGATCGGCTTTAACTGCAAATCAAAATCATAATGCCGGACTCTACCAGGTTGTGTGAACACTAACATAACTATGCAGGGGCGTATCCTAACTCGTTATTTTAAATCACATTTATGTGGCGAGTACGTAATAGCACATATTTTATTACATTATTATTGAGTCTCCACTCTTATAGTTTTAGTTATTGTTTAGGAATTGTTATAGTGTGATCTAGGAGATTTACTATCCTCTCCCACCTTCTATAAAAACGACGCCCCTGCTCTAGAAGATACCTACCCTTTGTCACACTACGCTCCAGCGGACTGAAAAGTACTGGAGGTAGGAGTTAATTGAATCAATGATCTCATTACGGAATTCCCTATCTCTCTGGAATAGTCACGACACATTTCAAGTAGAGAGTTTCACATACATTTAGTGTTTCATCGAGATAATGACAGGTCATTTTAAGAGCGATAGATATGTGTGGTCTGGAATTCATTAAACTTGGAGATCCAAGACACCTGGACAAGCTAGAGAGTGGGGAAAAAAACGATTACATTCTTAAGCAAAATTTCCCGAATAAAGTTTACATACATCAAGAATTCAATCAAGAAAACTGACAGACCCGGGACACACGAGAAAGAGAGAGTTAAATGCAGATTCAATTATCGCATGGAAACGCACAAATTAACAAAACTGAGAACCAATTAGCTATTAATCCGGATGGAAAAGTTTGCATGAATGTTGAAATACAAGACGCCAGATAACAAAGGTGAAAGAGTTAATTAAAATGATAATTAGTGTTGCTAGTCGTTTTGTGGAATGATAAACCCACAGATAGAATTGTAATTAGCAACACATTTCGGGGAAACCTGTCTGATAGGATAGAACACAGAGAAGGGGACGTCGTAGGAGAAAGATAGACACAAGACAAACTAGTTGTTGTCTGGTGTAGGAAGATTATCTCGAAAAGACCAATGAAATGCTTCGACACACACAACGGGGCAGGATGTATTGAGCTTCAAAAAGGGCGGTTCTCTAGTTTTTGGGTTGCCACTTCAGTTTTCGGAGAGTTAGCGTCTGGGGTTGCTGATCCCAGCAGTGAGAGGAAGCCCACTTCAGGAAGGAGACTAGCAGACTTCAAGACGTCATAAGTCGAAAAGTTAGAACTGGCTCAATGAAGAGTCAAAGCTTATCTTAGACCGTCGTAGCAAGAGTCTAGAAGTTCCCCGGGTGAAACACTAGACATTGTTCTGCAGCTGAGAAGTTTATTACAGCTAGGTGGACAAGATTCTAAATCCAAGAGGTCAACAGGTTAAGAACGAACTTGAAGTTATATCGTTGCTGAGCGTAATGTTTATATTGTTTGATGAACCGAACGATTATCTTTCTGAATTTGAAGATTCAAAATTGTCTGGCGGAACTGAAGTTACATCGTTGCTAAGCGTAAGGTTTCTATACGTTGCTGAACCGAAGGATTATCTTTCTGAATTTGAAGATTCAAGATTGTCTTGCGGAATCAAAGTTACATCGTTGCTGAGCATAAGTTTCATATTGTTTGATAAAACGAATGATTAGCTTTCTGAATTTGAAAATTCAAGATTGTCTGGCGGAATTGAAGTTTATATTGATTATAGAACGGGATGATTATAATTGCTTGATGTTGTACTCAGAGTGTAGATGTTATGGACTGATCAATCTGTAATAAAGTTACATATGTATGTATATAATACACATTTGATGGTTTTCACGCTGGAGTATGTTCTAGTAGCAGTTCATTCACCACCGTTTGTCTTGTCATACGAAGGAGTGCATTACATTGGATCAGACGTACGTTTATTAATGATTACATACCACTTCCCTACCATAGCATAAACACGATATTTCGAGGCCCCATATACACCATCTAAATTTGTTCAGATCTCCCCAGAGGCAGAATCCAGTTCTACTTACACGGCTAATTTAGAAGAAGAAGGTGCTTTGGATTTGATAGATATCGGGTAGTAGCCAGCGGTTAATTCTGACAACGTTAGGATGCACCTAATTGTGAATGTTTTGGAACAGCTCCAGAACATAAACTACTAATTTGAAGAGGTTGCAACTGTAATCGGAGAAAAGAGGAAATTGACCAAAGCCTGGTTCTTTAAGAAAATGCCGAATGGCGAAAAAGTACACGAATATGGATGGGTTATTCTCCAACACGAAAGTCCTTCTCTGTTTCTGTTGTCGCTAGTTCTCGACCATGACCCAGTCTGAATATTCCTTTGTTTCAGAAGAAGGTTTAAAAAACTGGAGAAAGCCCTCGCCCCGAGTAACAGACCACGAGTCCAGTCTATCGCATCAGCAATCGCTGATAAAATGGAAGGAGCTTGAACTTCGGCATCGTACTGGTGGCACCCTCGATAGTACCACTCAAGTACACATTCCAAAAGAGCAAGAAATATGGAGAGAAGTTCTAAAACGAATACGCGACATTATTAGTTTCTTTGGCAAACAAGAAATAGATTGCTCATAGCAAATAGAAGAAATGCCAGAACTCAAAATCAGTGAGAAAATAATAAACAATCTTAGATAAACAGATGACACTATTCTTTTAGCAGAAAGTGAACATGAACTACACAGACTAATAGATCAACTCAATAAATCACAATGGGCTGGATATAAATATCACAAAAACAACCATCGTTACAATCAGCAAAGACACAGAAGAACAAGAGCTAAACATAAACTTACATGGAGAGAAACTACAACAAGTAAAGCATTATCACTATCTTGGACACATAGTCACAAATGAAGGCAGATGTGAAACATAAGTTAAAAGAAGAATAGGAATGGCTAAAAGTACGCTCAATGACATTAGGAAAATATTAACATCTAAACAAATTACAAATAAGTTAAAAATGGGAATTATAAAATGATATATCTATTCTATATTAATGTATGGCTCAGAAACATGGACACTAAATAAACAATTAGAAGACAGAAGTGATGCCTTTGAGGTGTGGGTATATTGAAGAATAGGGAGAACATCATGGAAAGAGAAGAAAACACATAAAGACGTGGTAAAGACACTTGATATGAAGAAAGAACTACTAAGAGAAATAAAGATCAGGCAAATACAATATTTTGGACACATTAAAAGACATGACACCTTATTGAAGACCTTACTTGAGGGTAAAGTCAAAGGGAAGCGAGCAAGAGGTAGGCAGAGATACAAGTGGAAGAGTAACATCACAGGATGGACAGGTTACAGTCTAACAGAGTGCATCACCACTACAAGAGAAAGGGATACTGGAGATCCGAAGCAGACAACCTTCGTTGCAGAGATGGCACTTGATGATGATAATGATGATGGGCAAGAAAACTTGGCTCTTCGAGGTCATCAGGAGTATCATCCATTCGAATTGCAGCAGGACAAAAGCAATTTCCTTGATCCTGTAAAGCTTTTGTCGAAGTATGATCCCGTTCTCAAAAAACACACTCTTTGGATCCAAATTGGAGATGCTCCACAGCCATCTTACTAGTCCCCGAATGTTCAAACAGAATTCATCAAATTATTGGGTGAACAAGTTCAACGTCGTATTATCCGGCGGTAAAAGAAGGCTAATATTTTTGCCATAATATTTGATAGAACATCCGATGTGTCGCACGTGTATCACACTTCGCAAGTACTTCGATATGTTGTGATGGAATGTCCTCGTGTGTCGGTTGAAGAGTCTTTTATCGACTGTATTGGCACAGAGAGAAAACTGCAGCTGTGATTGCAATAATAATTTTGAAGAAGCTAGAGGCGGATGGCCTCGACATTATGGACTGCTGAGGACAAAGGTACGATAACGCTGCTGTGATGAAAAGGGAACATTCGGGAGTTCAGAAACGGATTTGCAATATAAATCCTAAAGACCAGTACATTGTCTGTTTGAGCCATAGTTTAATCCTAGCTGGGATCTATGCGGCACAAGAAGAAGTAAACTATGTTGCCTTCTTTGAAACACTTGATCGTCTGCACACCTTCTTCTCCATTTCCATTCACCGTTGGGACTTGCTGATCAAAACCACTGGAAAGAGACTCAAACGATTAACCGAAACGCGCTAGAGCGCAAGATGCAAAGCGGTCAAAATGGTTAAACGCCACTTTCTGAAGATTCTGGAAACACTTGAACTTTTAACTGAGAGAAACGAAAATTCGGGAATGAGATACATGGCTGACAGTTTGTGGTGGCAATGCAGTCATTTACGTTCTTGCGTATCTATGGTTCTGGTACCCAGATCTAACCGAAACAAACGACACTCAGGCATATATGTAGAAGAAGGGCTTGATCGTTCGGGATTGTGCAGCAAAAATGAAATCTTTGAGTGAATTCCTCACTACTTCGAGGGAAACAGTAGTCGATGCGAGTTTGAGCTATGCTCAGTTGTTGTGTTCTAAACTTAGAAACCCTACGAAGCCATAACGGCGAATACGTCGTAGAAAGAACTCGCCGATACTGTGTTAAGCTGCAGAAATGAAGTTCGGTTGGAAATATACGCTTCCATGGAAGAGTGAATTAGGAGATCTCAACAAGATATGAACAACTGCATGACGTTGCTGACATGTTTGGGTTTCTTTCTCCAAAGCAAATGTTAGACGAACGAATGGACACTGATCTTCACAACGCTCCTGATGATGACAAGGATGAATTTTTACTCCATAGGAAGCCACTATTAGATTTTGTCGCAGCATATTCTGCCTTGAACTTTAAGAATCAAAGGCCTTTGGAATTACTTGCATTCATTCAGAAACATCAGCTTTCCGATTCAGTACCCAACATTGTCATCTTACTGTGTATGATCCTATCTCTAGGAGCTAGTATAGCAACTTGTGAAAGGAGTTTCTCCAAACTCAAGTTAATCAAACACTATTTCAGGTCACCTATGAGCCACTTTAGATTGAACAACCTTGCAATTATGTCAATCGAACAAGAGCTGGTCAATGATGTGAGCTTCGACAAGATCATTAATGACTTCGCTAGTAAAAAATCTGGTAAAGTTAATTTGTAATTTGAAATTTAAATTTTAAAATTTATTTCTATCTTTATTAAACGTGGATATAAATCGATACAGTCATAAACATGTACAAATGTACTCGGGATTATATATATATATATATATATATATATATATATATATATATATATATATATATATATATATATATATATATATATATTTCAATTGGGGGGGGTGGAATCATCAAAATCTTCATCGCACCGGGCAGCACTTACCCTAGGAACGTCCCTGGAACTATTTATACCCTCATCTTTCTATAAGCTGACCTTTCTCCAGTATGCTCGTTTCACTCAAGGCTTTATAAATACACAGCTGGTAATCATAGCTATCAATAATCGCTAATTAACTAACAGAATCAACATCAATATGTGCCATGCCGGCTGACATAGGTGGTCATGGCTCTCCACAGCTCACTGTCCACAGTATTATGTATCAAGGTCGTTGTTGTTTCATTGCCGTGCCAGGTTGTCAAACTGTAATATTGTCTCACGTTCTTGACCTCTATCTCTGTTGCCTTCAATTTTTCCTATTGTGAATATGTTCTCTAAACCTGCCTGTCTGATGTAATTGACAAAAAAATATCGTATTTTTCTTATATTGTTTATTATGGTCCGTTTCTCATTTGACTCTTTCAACACTACATTATTTTGTCTGGCAGTCCATGGTATTCTCAGCATTCTTCTGTGGAACCACATCTCTGTTGCCTCTAATTTTTCATTTTCCAGTTTAACTAACAGAATACTAATTCAAAAATCACTCTATAGTGTTTTGCGTTTATTTATAACAACAGTTCATTAGCTCCGTCTTATATAGTTATTTATTGCCCTATATTTGTGAAGGGCAGAGACTAACGATGAATGTAACCATGAAAATGTATAGTTCACAGTTCTTACACTTAGCCTATCCGCATGACTAGAGAATCGAATATTATTCATACATGTTGTGACCTTGATACTGAACAGTTCACTGATTATATTATTAATATACGATATGTTTCTCAATCAGTTGTATTCCATCGATTGAGTTTCATATTCTTCTTCCTCGGTTGTATTCCTCTTCCTCGGTTCTTCAAATTAAAGATATTCGCAAGATCCTCTGGTGTAGTTCTTTAGCACCACTGCAACATAGGATGACATCGGTATCTACACATTCAAAGTAAAACTGTAAGCCGTCGAAATAAAGGACTTCCTGGCGGACTCGCTTCAGTGGACGACTTCAAAAAGACTGTATAACCTTACCTCAGGTTATCTCTGGATCACAGGAATTCAAGGACTGCCGATATCGATAAATAAATCTCAAGGAAACACTATAATAACCTTCAATACTGGTTATCACAGGAAAACACTATTTCAAAATGCTTATTGGCATGGGTTAGCATTCTTGAACTGCTACATAACCTTCAAAAAAAGGTTATCTCTGGAACAAACGACGTATAAGATTTAATTGGAGGAATATATCAATCCCTCTTTTCTAACAAAGAACTAAGTAGATAGATTCGATGAAGAGGAATTACACGCTCTCTAAACTTCAACTTTATCTTGGCACATATAAACATAATTTCAGACAAGTTCCCCCTCTCTGAACTTATTAACTTGGTACTTAGATGACAATTGTCGCTGAAGAGATATATCTCTCATAAAAATTACAGTTCAATTACTTTTCTGACACATGCTTCATTCGTCAGAAACCTCAGAATAACTCTTATTCTGGAACAACTTTAACTTCTATTCTCGAAATGATGGTTGTTTGTAAACCCCTACTGGTTGTCATAGCTCCTCAACAACTTCATTTTATTTTTCTTTCATAACCGAACTTCTATTTCAATTAGATTCTTTGACATACTGTTTAAATATACAACTTTAGTCTAATACTGTAATTGTATATCTACTACATAACTTTAAAACTGAAATTGTATTACTACTGCTCAACTTTAACACTGGATTCTTTAGACTGCTGCTTGACTCATGGTTAATTTGCTTCACAATTCATATTCCATATATCACAAACTAACAAGAAACGACTGAAATTCGTTCTGTACAAACACAACAGCAGATTTCCTTCCTGACGACCCAGTTATTCAGCAAACACGTGACTAAAATCATAGTAGCTGACATTCTTATACAAAAGGGCCGCCATTAGTAACAACTCAACTGAATTTCTGTGGTTATTGCCCCCAGTTCTGCTTCTGATTAATCTATTCATAATCGCAATACACAATTTTTTATTCATGCCCAAAAAAAGTTCTTTTTCGTCTTATATCGCTCAATTGAAACATATCTATATATGTGTAATTATGTCTTCTGAATAAAGTTCACTGTCTGTTGTAGTTCACATATTGACCCTTAGAGCTTTGATTTCAGTGTTTTCCTTTGGTCAATATGTCTGTCTAAGCGTTTCATAATACGAAACACTCTTGAAGTATATCTTTAACACTCTGTACCACCTGTCCATATGTACACATGGCCATGTTGTCAATCTTGAATGTTGCGTACATGTGCTTGCTGGGTCGATTGTTTCCCATTCTGAGGCTTGAAATTAAAACCGGCTCCGATCTGTTCATAATGATAGTCATCTTCAGTTGGTGTTGGTGTTTTTGATTAGTTTAATTATAGACTTATTAAGTGTTTATTTCTCATGGTAGGTAATTGTTACATCTGGTTGGTCTTCGACAGCACCTTTCTTAGTCAGTTGGTCTGCCTTTTCATGTACTGGCATTCCACAGTGAGAGGGTATTCATTGCATAGTTACCTTATACTAGTAAGACAGTTCATTAAGTCGTTTTATTGTTAGCCTGCTAGTTTTAGCCTGCTAGCCTGTTAGCCTGTTAGACTGGAGATTTTGAAGCATTGACCGTGCATCTTTCAGGAATACCACGGGATGTGGGTCATGGATGGAGTTCAGCAGTTTTTCAGTTAACACCCTAATTGCTTGGGTTTCTGCATTAATTATTAATGAATTTCCCTGTTCTATTCGTATTTGGGAGTGTGTGTATATTCTGGTAGCTGTCAACTTCAAGTAGGTATGTAATGTGTCTAAAGTGTCTTCTAGCTTGGTGGATTAAGCTGTTTCTTTTCAGTCGCCACATTGCTAGATTTTATATTTTCCCCTTCATTGGATGACTTGGCATACAGAGAGATATTTCTTGCTTGTTTTCGTGCATTTGTGTCTCTGCGTTCAGAAATTGTTTGCGTTCTCAATCGCATAAAATTGGTAGCAAATGTGTGAACTAGCTTCTAAAACTTTTTTTTTCAAACACAATTGTGGCCTACTTCTAATAGTAGACGAATTGTTTCTCTTTTTTTTCAGTAAACAGATGCATATTTAATATGATGTTTTCCTATTCTATATTTAGCTGTCTTTGTAAAAACCTCTATTTAACTATGAGCACAGTAAGTTCTGACTGTTCGAATGCTAATCATGTTGCAGTGTTGTATATGGAAAACCTCACCTGGCTACGCTGTGCTCTCTAATTAACGCATACATTATAGAGTCCACCTATTCCAGATGAAGAATTTCGAAACACCGAATTACACGTCCATTTGTTTCGACTGAGAATCAACACAACCGTTGTCGTGCGCTTGAAATATGATATATAACACTACATACATATGGGGTTCCCCAACATTTGATAAACCTATGTCATAGCATGTATGCCAATAGCCAATGCTCAGTAAGAACGAGCGCATGTACATCTAATAATTTTAAAATTCACTCAGGTGTGGGACAGGGATGTGCACTATCCCCCCCCCCCACAATCGTTCTTAACATACATAGATCACATCTGTAAAGTAGCAAAGACAATGGAAGAAAACAATCTGAGGATAACTTAAACGATAACTCCTATTAGCAGATGACCAAGCACTAGTTTCATAATCGGAAGAGGTACTACAAAGACATATAGATAGAATACATCAATCAAACATACCATGCCATACCTTTAACATGGAGATAAATATAGAAAAGACAGAAGAAATGAAGTTAGGAGGAACCGAAAGAAACATCAATATATGTATATATATATATATATATATTGGAAACAGCAGACTTAACCAGGTGACAGAATTAACATACCTCGGATGTAATGCAACAAAAGATGGAGAAAACAGCAAAGAAATATACAACACATAAAGTAAAGCATACCAATCCCTAGGGCAAATTACACCAATCTTCAGACACAAAATGCAGATTTAAACACCAAAATAATGCTATTAAAACCATTATTATGCCAACGCTGTACTATCAAACCTAACAAGGACAACGAATGCAGAAAATAAACGTAAATTGGTAACAGCTGAAATGGCATACTTGCGCAGAATCCTAGGAATATCGCTGAGAGGCAAAGTGAGAAATGAGGACATTCGACACAACAAGCACCAGTAGATCATTCAGGTTCTTGTCACGTATGTAAGGAACCAGAGGGCGGTCACAACACTGTCCGCATCTCAGGATACATATGGAGAAGAGGAAGGTTACGAAGAAGGATGTGACGAATAATAGCGTTATGGGAGTGAAAAGTGAGGGAAAGTTTGACCCTGTCCGAAGATGAAGACCTATGAGTGTGCAAAAGGGTGTCCAGACTGGAGATGCTGAACACTCGAAGAAGAGCAAACCAGAATACTCTTTCGGAGTATAGGCGACAACGGAAAAAATCCGCCAACTCGTGGGTTTTCACGAGAAAGTCCTCATCACCTCTACACAAACACAGACAGTAATACCCCGAATAACAATGAAATGGAACATGAACCTAGTTTAGATGAAGTCAGATTGGTCATTAAGAACCCGAAGATAGGGAAATCTGATAAAATGAAAACTGCTGAAATGATGTTCTCGCAGGAGATGAAACCACCATCATCGTCTATCACACTATCTACACCAAGATCTAGAAAATTTAAGTTTGGCGCAAGAGCTAGACACGATCAGTCTACATACCATTACCGAAGAAGGGAACTCTAACACAATGCAGAAACTGCATAATAATTGCATTGATCAGTCACGACATCAAAATTCTACTTGGTATCATTATGAAAATACCACAAAATAAGTTCGAAGAAGACTGAAATGACGCACATTTATATTTCAGACACGTCAGAGACACTAGAGTCCATATGTTAAATATGTGGATTATTCATAGAGAAATTCAGAGTTTACTGTCGACATATACCCATGCTTTATTAACTACACCATGGCATTCGATTGTGTACAATATCACAAACATTGGAATATCATGAACGACATGGGTTTTCCACTACACCTTAGACATTGACACTGTCGAGAAAGGCGTGTCCAAATGGGATAGTGGTGATATTCAGCTGCAAGCTATCAGGATACAAAACGCACATCACCCTTTCATGCTCGTCACCGTGTATGCGTGCAACACCAGCCTGAACGTGCAGGGATGGAAATCTTTAGTTGAGATAGTAAAGGAAGAAAGAAACGTCATCTTCTGTGGGGATTTTAATGCAAAAGGAAGCTCTTGGGGCAATACTACCTCTAATCAACAGGGAAGAGATCTTGAGGAGGCCTTGATTGATATAAATTTAGTATGCATAAACGACGGGCGCATGGCAAGGCTTGTTGCTAGGGATGGCGACGACGACAGTGCAATCGACCTGGCTCTAGTGACGGCTGATATCGCACCCAAATGAAGATGGGATGTGTTGGCGCATCACGGCAGTGATCATTTGCCATGTGTCTTGTTAGTGGACAAAGGAAAAAGTAAACAACTGCGAGCTAGAGTTAAGTCTTTCCAGTACGATCGTAATGGGTCGTCCATCATAAACAGAATTAGGAATGAAAAACGTAGAACACACGCCACCAAGGCACACATGTGGAATCAACCCCCCCCCCCCCCGCCCCTGGTGGAATGATGCAGTCCAATGTGCATGTAAGAGTAAACGTGATGAGAATAAGGGTGCAGCACTGCTGGCTCATTACAAGGCACAAATCGGTCAGAGGAATTTAGTGAATTACAATAAAATCATGAAAACAGTCACAGGCATGTGCAAGGAGTAATCTTTGGAAAGCGAAAATGTAATTACTCTTTAAGATATTACAGCCGTACTGAAAAGATCAAGAAACTCTGCGCCAGGACATGACGGCATTAGGTACGATGATCTCAAAGGCAGGTCAGACGAAGACCTTAAGGAGCTGGCAATGTTGTTCAACAAGAGCCTAGCGACCGGCAAAGTAGAGGAGGACTGGTTGCATAGTTACTTGATCCCACTACCCAAGCCTGGCAAGAGTCATGCTAAGATACAGGGTTTCAGACTCATAACCATGCAGAATACGATTGGCAAGTTGTTAGAAAAGATTGTGGCGTGGAAACTGTCCCTACATCTAGAAAAGAATAATAGACTACCATCAACATTGGGAGGTTATCGTCCAGGTAAGCAGACTTGGCACAATGTCGCCGTGTTTGGGCAGGACGTTTTCGAAAGTTTTGACAAACGAATGGAGACATGCGCTGCTGTAGTAGAACTGGAGGATGCTTATAGCAGAGTGCCCTTGGATATCTTGATGACCATAATGCTGCAACTCCAAGCAAGTCCATTTGTTGTCAGGTGGATTGACTCTGCACTTTATCAGAGACAGGTTGTTCTTAGGTGTGGGAGTTGGTCTTTGCCACAAACAGTCATAAATCCAGGACTACCACAAGGGTCTCCTCTGTCCCCAGTACTATTCAATGTGTACACAGTTCAAATTACAAGCTGTCAGATTGCAGGACCAGGGAGAACCATGTCTTATGCTGATGACATCTTTGTATATAGGCAGTGCAGAGATAGAGAAACAATTGCCAGAAATTTGCAGAGGGAGTTTGATCGCATAGGAGAATGGTGCAGTAATTCTGGAGCTTTTGTTAATCCATCAAAGGAATCGATAACATGGTTTTCCCTAAACAATCACATAGTGAACACGTCCACGCCATCGGTTACTTTGAGAGGGGATGTCCTCGAGAGAACCAGCACAATGAAGTACTTGGGGGGGGGGGGTCATGTTGGACCGAAGTCTGAGTGTTTCAAAGATCATGTTGACCACATAATTGTAAAGGCTTATAAAGGTCTTGCGGCAATGAAAGTTATGGCTGCTGCTCAATGCGAACAGAGACTGCTATTTCTGCTGTATCAGGGATTGGTGGTGGCGGTGGTAGAGTACGCACTGGCAATTATGACACTGAGTCAAACTCAAACAGAAAGATTGGATAGAATCCAAAATGAAGCAATGCGAATCATTTTGGGGTGCACGATAGATACGTCGGCTCGGGCTATGCGATACCTACTTGATTGTCCAACTGCGGAGCAAAGAATACAAATGTGCAGGGCGCGGGACTACCCAGGAAGTAAAGTAAAAGGAAGTCGACTTAAGAGAGGAAAGTCGTGGATGGGGCGTGCAGAGGACGTTATACAGAGTGTCTGCAGATTGGAGGATGTACTACCTGGTGCCGAATGAAGTCTGGCACCCTCAGATTACCCAACAGCCTTCGAAGGAGTAATAACACTCAATAGAGAGTGCAGAGAATGGTGTCCGACAGTGGTCGAGTCGTATGTGCTCGCTCTGATCAGTGAGAATTCCAGGGAAGGTGATATAGTTATATATACAGATGGGTCGTTTGAGAGACACGGGCTTTCCTGAGCTTTCACGGCTAAAAGGTGGGGGACTACTATCAGAGAGGAAAGTGGTGCATTCGTTCAGATGACAAGCACCTTTACAATGGAGATTCTGGCGGTGACCAAAGCTTTGCAATGGGTCTGCTCACAGACTGTCTGCGAGCTTGCCTGTATCCTCAGTGACTCCATGGACATGATTGTGAAAGTTCAGACAGGGTACGTTCGAGAACACTGGCTGGATGCAGTGAATAATTCATGTGTGCGTACAGTGACTTTTATTTTTGTGCCGGGACACGCGGGAGTCCGGGGTAATGAAAGAGCAGATAGGTTGGCCGCCCACTCTGCAACTACGGCTGTTGGTGGAGCGATGGATCGGGCAGACATTTTGAATACCCTACGTGAAAACGCACGAACAAATGACTACAAGTGACGATGACTTGTTATATGATTAGAATAAAGGAACGTGGTTTGAAATGTGGTGTCGCTAGAAAGGAGAGTTTTCGTGGGCGAAAAAGAATGATGGTCAATCAACAACGTAATGGGACTGTCAGTCAACGTGTAATGGCGGATACACTCAAGGAAAAATCTGAGCACCTATGGACTTGTCCGGAGTGCAATGACGATGATCCAACGCTTAACTAACTAACTAACTGCATCATAAAAACAGTATATAAAGACCATACGGAACCGTGATAATAGATAGTAACATATTTGATTGGTTTCAGCGTGGAAATAGAGTTAGACAAGAATGTCTCATATCAACATATTGTGTCAGAGTAAGGTGAGCACATCTCAGAAAGAAAAAGAACACCCTTTGCAGTATAGGGATTTGGAGGAGACGGGATTGAGAACCCAAGAGGTCCGGTGAACGGAGACCGAACTATAAAGCTCAAGGGCCGACAATAGCGACCAAATTGGAACTAAAGTTCGAAGACGAAATCTAGAAGGGGCAGCCTGAAGTTGCATGAAGAACCACGGAAGAAATAATGTTACGCATCGAGTTGGATCATAATGGCGGAGGGCCAGAGATTAGTTAGAACCAACAGAAATTGGAACCAGGTTGAAATAACGATTGTTAAACATCTCGGGAGGCGCACTTCTGAAAATACATAGTAGGATTGTAGAACAGTAAACAAAATTTAAAGAGAGAGAGAGAGAGAGAGAGAGAGGGAGAGAGAGAGAGAGAGAGAGAGAGAGAGCGAAAAGCCGAATATTACGAAATTCAATGAGATGTCAATTTATTCATATCCTTGTTGTAAGTTAAACGTGTCTTACGAGTAACACATCAACAGTTCTACGTGTTGGCACCTGGGGTGTTCGTGGTGAGTTCGTATCCATTAATGTTTAGTAGTTAGAGCATAGTTCACTCATCCGATTTTTATACTAAAATTACAATGTGCACTTACATAGTTTTGATATTATAGAAAGTGTATACAATGAACTACGTTGTCTTGTTTGTTTTCATGAAATTGGGATCACTGAAAAATGTTATGGTGAAGTCTTGTTGACAGTCAAAATGAAGAGGAATAAAGATATATAACTATAAATATAATGCACAAAAACATTTAGGAAAGATAACATTAAACAAGATAAAGTATATAGCGACACATCGAGAGGAATATCCTTCGTATCACAACTTTTCGATACTACAGATAGATGAAGTAAATGAGGCATATACGATCTTATTATTATACAAGATTCAAGACGGAATAGGAAGGAGTACCACACACAAACACTCTTGTCATAACAGTAGAATTGTTAAAATAACTACATGGTATTTAGAGTATACAACACCACAACAGATGGTATTTAGAGTATAGATCACAACAACTGATGGTATTTAGAATATGCAATAACACAACATATGATATTTAGAGTATACAATAACACAACAGATGGTATTTAGAGAAAATAACACCACAACAGGTGGTATTTAGAGAATACAACACCACAACAGATGGCATTAAGAATATACAATAACACAACAGATGATATTTAAAGTATACAATAACACAACAAATGGTATTTAGAGTATACAATAACACAACAGATGGTATTTAGAACATACAACACCACAACATATGGTATTTAGAGTATTCATCAGCACACCATATATCGATTATAATATACATCGGCACAACACATTTGAGTTCAAGATTGCTGCTGTCTATTCTAATAGATGGGAAAAGACCATACACTCACTCTCCTCTCAACACCAAAAGGTAAACGAGGACAGAAAGACGAAGAAGAAGAACATATATTGTTTATAGTATACATCAGCACAACATATGAGGTTTATAGTATAAATCAGCACAACATATGAGGTTTAGAGTATATATGAGCATAATAGATGGGGTTTATAGTATACATCAGCACAACATATGAGGTTTACAATATACATCAGCACAATATATGGGGTTTAGAGTATAATCAGCACAACAGATGGGGTTTAGAGTATACATTAGCAAAACATATATTGTGTATAGTATATATCAGCACAATAGATGGGGTTTATAGTATACATCAGCACAACATATGGGGTTTATAGTATACATCAGCACAACATATGGGGTTTATAGTATACATCAGCACAACATATGGGGTTTATAGTATACATCAGCACAACAGTAGGGGTTTAGAGTATATATCAGCACAAAAGATGGGGTGTATAATATACATCAGCACAATAGATGGGGTTTATAGTATACATCAGCACAACATATGGGGTTTATAGTATAAATCAGCACAACATATGAGGTTTATAGTATACATCAGCACAACATATGGGGTTTTTAATATACATCCGTACACTAGATGGGGTTTAGAGTATTCATCAGCACAACATATGGTGTGTATAATATACATGAGCACAATAGATGGGGTTTAGAGTATACATCAGCACAACAGATGGGGTTTAGTGTATACATCAGCAAACATATATTGTGTATAGTATACATCAGCACAACAGAAATTGTGTAGAGTATACATCAGCACAACAGATGGGGTTTAGTGTATACATCAGCAGAACATATATTGTGTACAGTATACATCAGCACAACAGATTGTCTTTAGAGTATACACTATCCCTCTAACTGTCACACATACTTGGTACCAACAACATTACTTGTTACAATAATTGATGATAATAAAAAGACTAGGGAGGGCGATACCCTCCCCCCTCAGGTCACAATATATCTTCCATATTTAAAAAAGAGAACACAGTAAGGAATGTAAGAAATCAGTAACAGAGAAATAACTTCGACCCACTCAACATCGGTGGTCACGAGATACCAGAGCTAAGATATGCTGCTGATACAACATTATTGGCACATAGTCAAGCTGGCCTCGAATACCTCATAACGTTCATTAAAAGAAATATTGAAAAACGAAACATATCTCTGAATGGAAACAAGACCACCATTAAGATAAGGACAACATCACTTGCAAGTTTTCAATCAATATCAACATCAGTGAATTAGAAAGAGTAAACAATTTTGAATGTCATGTTTCTCTTATCAACATTAACAGTGATATATAACAATCAGAAGAGATTATCTATCGATACAAAACAAAACAAAACAACATTTGCCTAAGCAGCTGCATAACAACAAACTAACATTTCAAAGAGCATGTCAGTATATGGGAGTAAATTCTGGACAATCACTAACAAAGTTAATATTAAAATATCAGCATTTGAAAACAAAATGTTATAATTGTAGTTATTGTTGTTTTTGTCGGTATCTAAACGCTGATGAGTGTTGCTACTCTTGTTAACATAATGCCATCCTTAAAAAAGTGAAGGTCTTCTGAAATTGATGTAGTGATCAATACCGTAATCTAGTGACTGTTAAGGGTGTCTGTAGAAGTATTTTTCCTAATGATGAACGTCATGGGCAGTCAATAAGGAGGTGTACTACTGGTAAATTGGGATGAGAGTAGTGTCTACAAGTGGGTTGTTGCTGGGGTCTGATACGGTTTAAATGGCTATTGGTCCTTGCGTTCCCTGTTCGAAACTGCAAGATAAGGGATACATTTCTTCTGCAGAGTTTTTTTATAATTACTTTGTCCTATTATTCCATTTCACTAAATACATTCCAACGAGTCAGCCCAGTTACCCATCTGTTTAGCCATATTTCCCTGTTGTTGTTTCTGAGAATAGATTTGCTCCCATACTACAAGGGTTATACTTTTTGCTGTTTTTTTCATGTGCCTATTTTTGCAAGTCTATTCACCACTACATGATCGCACTGATTGGATATACAGAGATAAGACTGCGTGCTGATCTTGCTATGTGGAGACTATCTTGATTTCATATGCGGTATTTTTATGTGTTTACAAACTGCCATATATTCTGTAAACATGACAATATCTCATGGTTTTTGTTCCACGAGATCAAACTGTTGGTGTATTAACTCAATGGGTGTATTAATGGCTTAGCATTTGCTTGATAATTTGTGGAATGTTTACCACAAGAGTCACAAATCTTGCAGACATCCAACAGGGTAACGTATATGGTTGTCATATCCTGGTAAACAGGAGACTCTAAAAGCCGATCCAATAGTGTAGACCTGGATTGATGATGATGAGTAGTTGTTTATAGTTTATAGTGCACATGTCCTCAGGAATTTGGTTGTGTTCCCTTATTGGCTATTTCATCTAATTTCTTTGTTTGGGTAATTGTTTGCTGCAAGTTCTCCCGTGGTTCTGCAATGACACCTAAATCATATTCTGATGTGGATGTGGATCGCATCCTTCCACAGATTAGTCTCAGATGTGGTTCTGTACCCAAGGAAAAGATACCACTGATCAACATCAAATTTGATACATATGGTTTTCATTTAAAGATTTTATATAATTTATTGTGCTGGATAAAAAAAAATTGCATTGTTTGGTGTTTTTTTATCAGGTCAGCTTTTTTATTTAGCACCACATGATGTTTTTATAGGTGGGTCAAATAGATCAGGTCTGACCATGTCAGTAAATCGATAATTTATCAAAAACGTGTTTTTTTTCTCTCTAAAAGGACAAATGATATAGAAAGCATGTAGTTTATTGTCACATGTATGGATATTTTCACGCTATATATTGCACAATTCTTAAATATATCTAGGAAAACACAAATTCTGAAGATTTCACATGTTTAAACTTACTAGTATTACCATTTTTATTCTATTTGCTTTTTTAAGGTTACAAGTCATTCAATTGGCTTCAACTAGAAGGTCTTGCAGAAATTAGCCTAACATGTTCTGCTACATCTGCGGTGAATACACCCTCGATCATAATAGGAATCCAGTCACACCGTTAATAATGAAAGCTTACCATGTGTGTTTTGGAATAAAACTTGGTGACTAAGATAAAGATTGGGCTCCTCACATGGTGTGCAAGCATGCACTGAATATCTGCGTCAGTGGATTAAAGGCAAGAAGAGCAGTCTGAAATTTGGAATATCGATGGTTTGGAGGGAACCCACAAACCATGTCTCTCACATGAAGCTTGGAGTGCAACATAATGAACCCAGAGATTGGATACTGTTCATTGACAGCTACAAGAGATCACTTTCAATGTGTTCTGCGTCACAATTGCAATCAATATATTTTTCTTTACCCCTTGCTCACTCGACTAGGAGGAGAAATATGAAGTGGTGAAGTATATGCTGGAGAAAGTTTCGTATTATCAGCACCAGTGCTATATTTGTGTTGATTTGAAGATAGTGACATTCCTATTGGGACAGCAGTCTAGCTTTACAAAGTACCCTTGTTTTCTGTGCATGTGGGATAGCGGGGAAAGGTCTCAGCACTATACCAAGAAGGACTGGCTTGCACGAGAATAGTTGGTTCCGGGTAGATCAAAGAACATCGTTAACAATCCTGTGGTAGACAGAAACAAGATACTATTTACCCCGCTGCATTTCAAGCTTGGCTTGATAACACAGTTCACCAAAGCTCTGGACAAGGATGGTAGCTGCTTCACGTACTTGTTCCGCGCTTTTCCAGGATTAGTCATATTAAGGTTCAAAGGTGGCATTGTTGATGGTCCTCAAGTTCATCAGCTCAGCAGAGATCATGAGTTTGAAAAATCAATGAACAAATTTGAATTGGAAGCATGGCACGCCTTAGTTCTTAGTACATTATGTTAAATACTTTTTATGTGAGAAATATTACACATAAATCAACTACTAATATCACCAAAATGTAGTTAGGCTATAGTCAGAGAATATAATTTTTTTAAAGTCGATTTAGAAAAATACCATGTCCTGATTGAGAAAAATGGATGACATTTTTAGCTTCAGTGGCGTAAAATGCTCCTAATTCAGTTAACAAATTATGGACAACTTCCAACTTGATTTCTTTTGTAAACCAGTGTGATATTATTGGTCACAATGTTCTGGAGAGGAAGGATACCATCCATTGCTGATATAACATAGCCAAAGTATAGTTAGCGGAAAGTCTGTTTGCCCCCAGTATGTTCCATGTAGTCTCTTAATGAGGATTAGGCGCCTACTTGCTTTTCACTGAGATTTTCTTTGTGATATTTAGTGTTAGTCATCTGTCTAGTTTTACTCAAAGTTAAACAGGGGTTTCTTCCTTTATTAATATTTCTCCACTAATTTTGATGACAGATCTTTTAGCTGTTTTGTGTCATCGTGAGAAAATAGTGTAGGATTATTTCTGTGTATTGAGTTTTAATTTCCACAATTCACAGTATACTAAGATTGTGAGGAGAGCTCTGTTTTTTTTTGAAGCTTTTGCTATGATGGAATATTTGTCAGCGGTCCAGATGACAAGGTCATTAGTAAGCAATGCTTTAGGCGCACTGATGTGTTTCGCTAGATCATCAATAAAAATAAAGAAGAGTGTACAACTTAGAGGGACGCCTTGAAATGTTCTTTTCGGACAGTGTACCAGCATAGCTGGTGGCTATGGTTCTATTTGTCAGGACGACCTGTATCCATTTAAACAACATTCCACCACTTTCCTTTATATTCATCTTCAGCAGGATCCATTTCTCCAAACTTTGTCACAGGCTTGCTCAAGGTCATAAAACACTGTTAATGTGTGCTTTTCCCTTCTTGGAAACTATCCACAACATTTTGTGTGAATCTGAAGAGAGGGTAATCTATGCGACAATTTAACAATGAAGTTTGTTTGGTTATTATCTAGACATTTATGGTCTTCCAGCAACCAATATAGTTTGTTGTTAACCATTATCTCTACCAGCTTGACTATGCATGAGGTAGGGGATATGTGCCTATAACTTATTGGTGTTTCTGCTGGTTTTCCTTAAGAATGGGATCGATGTGAGCCATGCTGTTGGCAACTATCGCTCCTTCCATGTTCTAGTAATAAACTATAGGGAAATTATATTTGCCTTTGTTCCCAGCTTAAATGTACTTTCATGTTAAATTTGATCTAGTCCTGGAGCATTGTTTCTAGCAAGTTTTCGTAATGCCATGTGTAGTTCCTTATGCTGAATAAGTGATTGAATGAAGAAATGTTGTTCTGATCTTTATTAGGTGTTGTACGTTTGTGTAAGTATTTTGTCTAATTTCTTCCTTTGTGGGACTTATTAACAGTTACATACAAATTATTGAATGTATCTGATTCAATGATGGGTGCTGTTATTTTATTGCTACAACCTACTACCATAGGTGTTGGATTGGTCTTTGTATATTTTCCCTCGATATTATGCATGAGTATCTAAGCTTTATTTCTTTTCTTTTTATATTTAGTTTACATTTTTTCTCTCCAGGTCTTTTGTGTGGTTTTTCTTTGTGATGTATCGTACATTTGATTTTTATCTGTTGAATTATGTATGTTTAAGATGGTATAATGTTTATCATTCTTCTTCCTGGACTTTCTTCTCTCTCTGACTTCTTCAGCCATTTCAATAGTTTCCAATAGTCTTTGTATTTCTTGACATTTCTCCTTACACTACTCTTAGTGGCTGCTAGAATTATGGCGCAGATTTTGATGTATGTTACGTTCTAGTTAGCATTTCTGCTGATTACACTTAATCCATCAACAGTTATTTGGCTGTGTCTAGCCCCGTTGGCTTTCTTAACGTTCCAAGTCTGCGTTTCCGCAATCTGTATCATCTTTGGTGGGAAATAGTTATTTAGTGGGAAATAGTTGGTGGGAAGACGCATTTAGCCACGGGTTGGAATATGTGCATCAAAATCGCCGGATATGTAGGTTCTCCTTACTGTGGGCTCAAACTCTGGAAGACGTGTGGATAATATTTGGGGACAGTAAATAATGTGTGGTGTACACAGTGTGTTGTTTTTGCCCCATGCATGTATTCTCTGGTGTTCTATGTCTACTTCAGGACTGTTGGTTACTGTGGGCTGGACACAATTTCTATTTAATGTCAAAATGCGCTAACACTTCGTACATTTACTATTATTCTGTGTGTAGCCCGTGATGTTAATTTCTTTCCGTGATGTTTTTGTTTACTGAAGGAGGGCTACTTTTACATTATGTTCCTGTAATGTTTTTATTACTTCTGAGATCTTGTTTTGTATTCCTACTATGTTTAGTTCTATGATGTTTAGGTTTCCCTTTTTGACTTTTCGCAAGGAGCAGGGGAGTGATCTCTCTTTCGCGGGCCTTGGTAATCGAGACGACGCCCGATCTCATATTGTATATTTTGTTTTGGCTGGCATTGTTGGTCTTTTATTTGATGAAGTTTACAAATGTTATATAAAACTTCTCAGAATGTCATGGAACAAAAATGTCATCAATATAGCCATACTAAGAGAAATGAATGTAAAAGAAAACTGTATAAACAGCATGGTTTGTTCCAGACAGCTACAATGTTTTTGTACTTTTCAAACTACATGACAACCTAGAGAACATCATAAATATGTGGATGGTTTCGGGGTGACGAGCAAGAGGCAGACCAAAAAAGAAGATAGACGCAAAACTTCAAAGATCACCTGAACATTACAGTAACAAAAGCGGAAAGACTGGCTAGAAATCGACAGAGGTTTCGAAGGCTGTGATTAAGTGCTGCATCCTATCCAGGATATGCTACCTGTTAATGGTGATATTAAATAGCTTAACAGGAAAAAACACAGTACATAATCTTTGATATCATCATTCTAGAAAACGAACTTCACAATGTATATGTGGATGAGGCTGCCCTTTACGTCCGCAAGAAAGACAGTGGGGGTGGGGTTGGGTGGGGGTGTAGAAGAGAGTTACCAACCTAATAACAAGAGGTCACAAGACGTGTCACTTTAAAAATTCACGCTACGCCACTACTTTTGATTTGCTTATAACATTCTATTGTGTTGTGTAAATCATACTATTGTGTTGTATATACCATACTAGTGTGTTGTATATACCATACTAGTGTGTTGTATATACCATACTAGTGTGTCGTATATACCATACTAGTGTGTTGTATATACCACACTAGTGTGTCGTATATACCATACTAGTGTGTTGTATATACCATACTAGTGTGTTGTATATACCATACTAGTGTGTTGTATAAATAGTAACGCAAAATGAGGTAAACAGGTTACTAAAACACTTAACTAGCCTATTAATAAATATATATTTTTTAAAAACATACAATAAAACTAAACAGGACAATTCTCCACGTATAGGCTCAAATTGAACCTTTTTCAAGAGACAAACAACAGATAACGACAAAATAAAAAACAAAATAGTTGTCTATATTTCATCAAGCCCCGTCTCCATAATAGCGCAGGGATGGCAACGCATCTAGTAAAAGTGAAAATGCGTGCATTCATTATAAACAAACCGAAAGTGGGAAATTAGAGACACTATAGATGAGTGCAAGAATAATAAAAGAAAAAGATATGAAAAATACCCCTTTTGTCACTCTATCAGACAGGCCGGTTTTAAGAACATAGTCACACCAGGCACGACTGAAGGGAACAGAGACAGATGGGGACGTGAGAAAATATTCATGTGACAACCTAGCAAGGCTTGGAAACAACGATCCTGATAACAATACTGTGAACAGAGAACCATGGTCACCTACGTCAACAAGAATGGCATATGACAATGATAGATGAATAATGATGAGGTTGTGTGGTGGTGGGGTGAGTGGGTTTGGGGAAGGAAGGATAGAAGAAGAATCAACATTTGAAAACGCATGGAATGAATGTGAAACCAAATATAGACATAAACATATATATAAAACCAAACCTAAACATACATAGACATGTAAACACACACCAAGAGTCAAGAAATAAACAAATAACAAGATGGACACAGATGTGTGAAGGATACCCACACAAAATGCACAGGCATGTAAATGTATCCACACACAGGAAAGGGCTCACACCAGAATAGGTATACACATTGACACAGAATGGAGATACGTGCATTAACATAAAAAAGCGCTCACATAAATATACATATATATATGTATACATAAATATGAACATCCATGCACATAAACACTTTCTCACACAAATAATAACATGAACATTCGTACACATAGAAACATATACATATATTAATGTAAATATAAACGTTCGTTCACATAAAGATAATGCTATAACAACTGCATATGTATACATACACATGTGTGGCCCAAAGTAATTGTGTGGATACATAGAACCATGTAAAACGAAATGCATATACAAATAACTATACATGTGTGGGCACCCATCGAAGAGACAACTGCAATAAAAACGAGGAAATCAAAATCTAAATATGTAAATGATTTAACAATAATAAAATGGCAGAGTACAAAATAATCACATATTGACATACACAAACGAAAGAAGACATAAAGGAATTATATAGAAGAACGGCAAACACAAAAATAATTATTATTCACGAAAGTGTTCAAAATCAAATAATTACAAGAAAGAGTGCAATACGGGAGTAGATGGTATAAAGAAAAGGTGGGTAACTCAAACAAAACGGTGATTAATGTTCATTCCGTGTGGTTGCAAGACTCCCATATGACAAATGAGACGATATTCCAAGGACTGACGTTGCCGGTCACCGGTATAACAACGTAACAAACCGGTTTCAGAGACATCAGAGCTACCATGATGTGACGGGCTGTTAAAATGATTAGCCACTGGGGAGTCACGATGATTCGTGATATCTCTCAAATGTTCGGCGAATCTATCAGCTAAACGTCTACCAGTCTCACCAATATACTTCATATCACAACGCTTACATATGATAGAGTATATTAAGTTACGGGACACACATGAAAAAGAATCATAAATATCAAAGTGAATATCATGATTTGATTTCCTCGATTTTATTGCAGTTGTCTCTTCGATGGGTGCCCACACATGTATAGTTATTTGTATATGCATTTCGTTTTACATGGTTCTATGTATCCACACAATTACTTTGGGCCACACATTTGTATGTATACATATGCAGTTGTTATAGCATTATCTTTATGTGAACGAACGTTTATATTTACATTAATATATGTATATGTTTCTATGTGTACGAATGTTCATGTTATTATTTATGTGAGAAATTGTTTATGTGCATGAATGTTCATATTTATGTATACATATATATATATGTATATTTATGTGAGCGCTTTTTTATGTTAATGCACGTATCTCCATTCTGTGTCAATGTGTATACCTATTCTGGTGTGAGCCCTTTCCTGTGTGTGAATACATTTACATGCATGTGTATTTTGTGTGGGTACCCTTCACACATCTGTGTCCATCTTGTTATGTGTTTATTTCTTGACTCTTGGTGTGTGTTTACATTTCTATGTATGTTTAGGTTTGGTTTTATATATATGTTTATGTCTATATTTGGTTTCACATTCATTCCATGCGTTTTCAAATGTTGATTCTTCTTCTATCCTTCATTCCCCAAACCCACTCACCCCACCACCACACAACCTCATCATTACTCATCTATCATTGTCATATGCCATTCTGGTTGGCGTAGGTGACCATGGTTCTCTGTTCACAGTATTGTTATCAGGTTCGTTGTTTCCAAGCCTTGCTAGGTTGTCACATGAATATTTTCTCACGTCCCCATCTGTCTCTGTTCCCTTCAGTCGTGCCTGTTGTGACTATGTTCTTAAAACCTGCCTGTCTGATAGAGTGACAAAAGGGGTATTTTTCTTATCTTTTACTTTTATTATTCTTGCACTCATCTATAGTGTCTCTAATTTCTCACTTTCGGTTTGTTTATAATGAATGCACGCATTTTCACTTTTACTAGATGCGTTGCCATCCCTGCGCTATTATGGAGACGGGGCTTGATGAAATATAGACATCTATTTTGTTTTTTATTTTGTCGTTATCTGTTGTTTGTCTCTTGAAAAAGGTTCAATTTGAGCCTATACGTGGAGAATTGTCCTGTTTAGTTTTATTGTATATTTTTTAAAATATATTTTTATTAATAGGCTAGTTAAGTGTTTTAGTAACCTGTTTACCTCATTTTGCGTTACTATTTGTTCATTAGGTTACTGCGGCACCATCCACTTTGTCGGACACCCTCTGACCAATTGGTTATTTATATATAGTGTGTTGTATATACCATACTAGTGTGTTGTATATACCATACTATTGTTGTGTATATACGATACAATTGTGGTGTATATACGATACTATTGTGGTGTATATACGATACTATTGTGTTATATGTACCATACTATTGTATTGTATATACCATACTATTGTGTTGTATGTACCATACTATTGTTCTATGTATAACATTCTACTGTGTTATATATACCATTCTAGTGTGTGTATATACCATTTTATTGTGTTGTATATACCATATTATCGTGTTATATATATCATTCTATTGTGTTGTATATACCATACTATTGTGTTGTATATACCATATTATTGTGTTGTGTATATCACACTATTGTGTTGATTTATTATCTTGTATCATGAAATCAGAAGTTTATCTTCTATTCAGAGACGTCACATTTACGATGGGTACATTTTCGCTATCATGTTCACCTACATTTCGAAGATATATTTAGTTTTATTTTCCCCATGTGTTTTCGATTTTACTTTAAACAGTTAAAGTTTATAACAATCTTCACGAAAGTAACTTGACTATGGTTTCACTTACCTCGTAAAATGCCATAAGTCCTTTAGTGCCAGTAATATTGCCAGCATGTCCTTTTCCCTTTGATGGTGATAACACATCATGCTGATCTTTGTTAGTAAGAGTAAATGTACGGGCAAAACTGGGTATAGCAATGTGGAGTTTTGACGCATTAACTTTTGAGTACACATAGTACTGAGTAATAAAGGCCTAGTTAGATTGTCGAAGGAAAATATTTTATGTCAGAATGTTATATAGCAAAATGTTGTAAACAAATTGTTTCAAGTTTCATGACACATATTGTTAAACATCGTTCCTGTTTGATGTTATTATACTTTGTATTATTCACATTCTGTACATATAAACATCATTGAACACATTATGCCCGCATGCAGAATTTCCAACTATTCGCCCATCAGACCAATCATTATGCAACTATAAACTATCACATAAAATAACATTATAGTGAAACTGTCCTTTTGTGAAACCCACATACCTTCTTCTATACAGGTGTGATCCCCTTTGCGGAAAACAAAATGCTAAGCAATTTGAGGAAGAGAAGCATTCATTCCACTACAAGACAACATAATCGACTATGTACTAACATTACGCCAGTGTACTATTCGGAGTAGGAACTACAAACAACGAAATAAATAAGGTAGTCGATGAATTATTTAGATATATATCACGTGCTGTTCGTAAAATCATTCCTAGTGTGACGTGTAAACATTACAGACATTATTACAGTACTGAACTAGATGGACTGTAAAATGATGTGTATTCATCTCAACATAGATTCAGAGTCCATGTCATGCATATAAATAACATAATAATTATCAAAAGTTCCGTTCAGAGAACCAAGCTATGCGCTATATAAGGAAACTATATATATATATATATATATATATATATATATATATATATATATATATATATATATATAATATACTCGTTGAAATCTTGTGAAAGATTCAAATAACATGTAGAAGATAATAACTAAATGATGTGATTATTAAATAAAATGGTGCATTGTACAGAAATTGAACAATTCTCATGAGAAAACATGCAGCTGTATACTCTATATTTTCTTTGCTGACAAAATGAAATGTATCCTTTAGAAACATCATGACATTCGTGCGAAGACTCAATATAGCCATTTGATGAGAAATTAATGTATATGTACAACAACCATGCAAAACAAAATAGAAGGTGTTAGGAGAAGATGTGGAAAACATAAGGTCTGCTCTTATAATATTAAAGTCTAGACTTTTTAAAATGTTTCCACATTGTAACATGAACTCTAGTACTTATAACCACTAGTATTTACAATGTTTATATTAGATAAAAAGATGATGATGACTATGGTAAATGCACTGTATGTTTACATTTGTTTTAAATTAACAAGAATGTAAATAATACTACAGTTTCACAAACGTTCAACTGTTAACTGTATGTATCGTTGCATATAATCTCAGCACAACCAATGACACATTTAACATTCGAAATACTTGATTTTTACCCATGTAACAACAAATGAACCATCATTTAGTTCATCAACCAACATCATGTACTAACAATTATTGTAAAATTTCGTTTCCCTAAAAAATAAAATGAGTAAACGACATTGGCAGTGACTGCTGCGATTCATCCGATCAGTATATATAATAATTAATCATAAATCTTTAACGTGGTTATGTAATATTCCATTGTAATAAAGTATGTAAACCATACGCTTAGTAAATACGGATACAATAAACAATGTCAGTGTTCAACTATTGATTACCGCACTTAGATGAGTTATTACCTAAGTTTGTAATTTAGAAAAAAATATTCTAATTCCTCCCATTCACTGCCCATTTCTACTTCTTCTATGTCACATATTCTTTGCGGTTGTCTTCAGTTTTTGTCATACATGAAATAACCCAGCTTAATTCGTTTTCCCTAATTCTCATCCAGACGTGGGTGTAATGGTTGGTCAGTATATTGTTACTTTTAGATGTGGTGTCGCTTGCGATACTTGATGTCACACTCTAATACTGGGGAGATCTACATCAATCTCATTGTAGTGATTGGTGTATCTCTAGTACACCACAGTATCGCTTTAACTGATTCCGGCCAGAATATTTTTAGCGTATGAACGTAATTAAATTTTGTTCGATTTTTGTGTTCGCACATGCATCACGGAAACAAGAAATAGTAATTCTAAATATATTTACATTATAATGTAATATATATATATATATTTCGAAACAGAAATGAACAGAGAATGTGATTATCACAAGATCATTTTGAAAAAAAAAATTATGTTAATATATATAAATTATTTTAGACAGAAAAGAAAATTTGTAAATGACAAATACATATTATTTTAGATATGATAATTGACCTTACTGCATTTTTGAATCAATAAATTCCTCTCAAACTGTATCATTTCTGTAGATAATCCAATTACAAACACAATATTGTATAATATATATACATAGTGCGTCAAAAATTTATTATTTAGAAAGAATTTCGACATCTATCAAAAACAGTAGACTTAACTTTACACGAAACGCAAATGAAAATATGGCTAATTTTTCTTACACAATGGCGTAAATTTGCAAACGCGATGCTAGAAGCATTTGCCAGATTTGATTTCATAATAAATTAGATCAAAGCAAATAAAATAGTTATTATTTTACGAAAATAAGTAAATTGGAAATTATATATAAAACATATAAGTAAAAATGACGTCACAGACCCATATTATAAAAACTTATAAATAACGTAACAAAATTGATATCAATAGACACAAACATAATTGAAGAAGTAATGTAGACATATTACACTTTCGATTGGAAACATTCTTATGTTTATATAAATACCGAAAACAACAACATGAATGTCATTGGAGTATGACTTATAGAAGTCTTTCCGGCCAGAAGACATACGGTTTACTGACTTGTAGTTTCTCCGGCTGGAACCACCACAGTATCGCTCTAAGTTCCTTATTTTTTTATGTTTTTTTCAAAACTATCTACTTGTGTCTGTGATAGTGTAAGTATGCCGAAGCCATCATCTATGGCTGATCTATGGCACCATGTTGCCACTGAGAAACATTACTTCTGAATAGTTGTACCTTGTTTATCTGTTTGCCACATGACATAGATTGTTCATCTTTGATGTTATTTCTTATGTTCTCTTATTATAGATTCCTTTTTAATGTAAGGTATAAACTCTCACAACTTGCATTCTTTATGTGCCGATAAACACTGATTTTTGTGATTTACCTGTAAGTCGTCTAAAATTTAATTATGTTATATGTATGCGCTGTTATTTTCTTATAGTCAATTGACAACTACATTTGTTATGAAGATTTCATGTTTGCAATTCTCTTTGATATGGTTTTTTTCTCACATGTAATTTAAACCTCTCTCATCGCATTAGCAATATCGTCGGATGTCAATTCTTGATCTTCCATTAGATTCGTGATTATAAACTGGCGGCATCACAGCACGCGGACCATTCCCATAAGTGTTCCGTCCTTTCTCTAAGCAGCCATCTCAGTGTTTGTAGACTCTGAGTCCCAGTCAGGTGCTGATTGTGTGATCTTCGAGACTTTCAAAATTTTTTTTATTTTCCTTTCCTCACCTCTAGATATTCCCATTTCTAACATTCTCTGTATGTGTACTTTCTCAGCCGCATTGACATCATCTTCATCTTGAAATGAACTTATTGTTACATAATCAATTCTGTATTATCTCTTCTCATCAATGTGCCGTCTATTGTCGCATTCCCTGCCAATAAGTCGGATATTTCGTTTCCTCTGACCCCAGCATGACCATGACCATTCTTTTCTTAGCATGAACTATTATATCTTGTGCAGCATACTTTGAGAGTCTGTATTACAGAGTGTGCTGACGTATCTCCATCCTCATGCTCGATGTGACAGTGGAATATGCTGAAGATTTCTCAACCACGTTATCGGCCGTATCTGTAGGCAACACAACCACAACAGCCATTATTTGTGTTTGTGTTAACGGAACCATCTATGTATATAATTATGTCGTGTCGTTTCGAGTGTAGTTGGGCGAGCCCATGCACTGTATCTTGGGCCATGTCGACCGTCCATTTCCGACACGCTTTATCTAGTTGTATATATACTTGAGTTAGTGATTTTTTCTCAGTGTTTACCTCCACCAATTCACTGCCCTTTCCTGTTTCTTCAAATTCACATACTCTTCGCAGTGTGTCATATCCTCTGATATCGATAATATGCCACGCTTGATTCGTTTTCCCTTTGATTCATCTAGACGTTGGTGTAATGGGTGGTGGTTGTATTATGTCACTTTATGGTACGACCTCATCTGTGCTACCTGATGTCGCACTCTAATGCAGGGGAGATCAAGCAGAAATCTCATAACAAAGATGGGTATTACTTTAGTACACCGCAGTACCGCTCTCATTGCCTCATTTTGGACTTTTTACAATCTATCGATTTGTGTCTGTGACAGTGTTAGTAGGCCGTAGGCATAATCTATGACATCAATCGCAGAAGCAGAAACTGCATCACTGCATTACCTATTACTGCATGCCGAATGTCGACATAACTTTGATAACACTGATTCCTCTTTTATCCTTCAGAACCATATTTGTGACATGTGTGTTGAATGAGAGACTTTGTCAAAAACTATAACAAGATATGTAACGTCCTGTTCTCTTTCAATGAACGAGCTCATGCAACTGAAAGATGACAATGTTTCACTGATCAGATTATTATTGAAGGAGTACCAGACGACTATTGCTTTCGAGGGATTGATCACATCGTTGTGTGTTCTGCCACATATCCACAATTGATCTAGTCCATTCTGTACATTGTCAGCGATATCTGATCTGTTCCTGCCATGTTGTATATTAGTATACGATCAGTGTATGTTCATAATCATCATCACGTGCCGTCTCGGCAACGAAGGTTGGATGCAACATACATCCAACATCCAATGTCTGTTGTCATGGTGTTGCACTCTGATAGACTTATTCTGTGCATCGAGTGATGCTACTCTGCCACTAGTATCTCTGCCTACCTCTTGCTCGCTTCCCTTTGACTTTACCCTCAAGTAAGGTCTCCAATAAGGTATCATGTCTTTTAATGTGTCCAAAATATTGTATTTGCCTGCTTTTATTTCTCTTAGTAATTATTTCTTCATATTAAGTGTTTTACCGATTCGTTTTTTTTTGCTTCTCTTTCCATGATGTTCTCCGCATTTCCCTATATTCCCAAATTTCAAAGACATTAATTCTGTCTTATGATTGTTTATTTAGTGTCCATGTTTCTGAACCATATATTAATATAGAATAAATGTTTTATAATTCTCAATTTTATCTTTTTATTTAATTTGTTTAGATGTTATTATTTTCCTTATGCCATTGAAGGTCATTTTAGCCATTCCTATTCTCATTTTAACTTCTGTTTCACATCTGCCATTTATTGTGACAATGTGTCCAAGATATTGATAATGATTTACTTGTTGTAGTTTCTCTCCATGTATGTTTATGTTTAGATTTTGTTCTTCTGTCTTTGCTGATTATCATGGTTTTTGTTTTTGGATATTTATATCCAGTCCATATTCATTAGTTGATTTATTGACTTGATCTATTCGTCTTTGTATTTCATGTTCACTTTCTGCTAAAAGAACAGTGGCATCTGCATATCTCAGATTGTTTATTATTTTCTCACTGATCTTGAGTCCTGGCCTTTCTTCTAAATTTGTAAATATATTCTATGTGTAGATATTAATTAGGCTTGGTGATAAAATGCATTCTTGTCTTTCCCCTTGTCTTATTTCTATGTATGTTGAGTAGCTGTTTTCCCACCTTATTGATGTAGTTTTTTTTCCCAATATATATTTCTAATCGGGCTGATGTTTTTTCCATCTATGCCTATTTCGTGAAGACATTTGATTAACTTTTCATGTTGGATTCGTCAAAGGTCTTGCTGTAGTCTATGAAGCAAATATAGTTACTTTTTGGACTTCAATATATTTACCTATCACTAGTTGGATACTCAGTATAGCTTCTCTGGTTCTTTTGTTTTTTCTAAAATCGAATTTCTCTTCACCGACCTCCGTGTCTATCTTGTTCTCAATTCTTTCATGTATTATCTTGAGGAGTATTTTAGTTAAATAACTCATTAGACTTATTGTTTTATATTCTGTACAGTCCACAGACCATGAATATTGATGATGTTAGGTATTTAGGTATGTGGCCTGTTTCATATATGTCATTGCAAAGTTCTGTGAACGAGCTCATTTAGCAAATGCATTTAGAGTTTTTATTATGTCTGCTGTTATGTTGTCTGAGCTTGCAGCCTTTCCACGTTTTATTGATTTTATTTCGTGTTGTACTTCTGCTTTCAGTATTGCTGGTTGATCATTGTTGTTTATTGTTGGTTTTTTACTCCGTTGGTCGTTCCATAATATGTCCATCTTGTAATTAATGTTTTATCAAATATTATTTTTTCCATTTTTATCGTTAATCCTCATCCTCATTTATAGGATTGTTCTTATTTGTGATCATCCTTATCTCCTTATGTATTAATTGTGTCTTCTATTGTATGGACATACAACACACATACAAACTCCTCTATTTCACTTCATGTTGCTTCAAACCATTGTTTTTTCACAGTTCTGAACATGTTACGCATCTCCTTTTCTATAATTAAGTATTTTGGGGCATTTTTGCTATCTTCCTTTCTGACATTGTACGAGTATCTAATATTTCATTTGTCATCCATTTTTGTGTGTTCTTGGCTTTTGATATTGGTAAATTTTCATTTGATCTTTGAATACTTTTCATTAGGCTGTCCTATTTATTGTATATTTTCTCTTATGGATTTTCCTTTCTGTATTGTTCCATGAATTATATGCTCATATCTATTCTTTACATCTACAAGATATATTTGTTTTATTGTAAACTTGTTGGTTTAGTGCTGATGCGTCTATCTGTGGTTCTTGAACTCTTCTATGTACTATATTTTTAAGTTTGACATGTATTTTGCACAGCACTGGATTATGGTCAGAGTTGATCAACACAACTTGATTTATTGTTCTTGACACTATTTCTAAATCTGCTGTTGATCAAAATATAATCTATTTGGTTCCTCTTTCTGTCTCCACGTCTTTCTATGTATATAATCTTATATTTTCATGTTCAAAGAATTCATTACATCTGATCATATTGTTCTCCTCATAGAACTGTATAAGTTTTTCTCCCCTGTCATTTCTTGTCCCTAGTCCAAAATTGCCCTACAATGTGCTTGTGTCTTCATTTCCCTATATGTGCATTCATGTCTCCCATGACTATTAAAATGTCTATTGGTTTTACTGGCTTGAGTAGTTGTTGTAGGTCTTGGTATTGATGTTCTATGTCTGATTCAGTGTAATCTGTAGTTGGTGCATATGTTTGTATAATGACTAGATCAAACGGTTTTGCTTTCATATTTAGCATCATCATTTTGTTATTATGTGTCCAGTACCCGCTGCCATTTTTTTTCTATTTCTTTCTTGATCAGTATGGGTTTGTATGCACCTAGGTTAATTGGGAGAGCGTCTTTGATCTCTAATTCCCTGGTTATGCGTCTAGTAACAATTCTTTCCAGAATCATACCTTACAAATTCAACCGTGTGATGATGCGATAACTTTTTATGTCCGTATAATCTTTGCCTGGTTTTGGCAGTGCTATAAGATAGCTATGTAGTCACTCCTCTGGTAGTCAATCCTGTTTTCACAGACTCGCATTATAATCGTATGTTATCTTAGCTAGTATATTATCTCCAATGTCGTTGAGTAAGCTGCACCTGATTCCATCCGGGTATCGAACGTCATCTGATGCATTCTTAATAGTTTGTTGCACTTCTTTAACATCTGCAAGCTGGTCTTCTTTGGCCCTACAGTCCGTGACGGATATCAGCGTATGCAACATGTCTTTGCGCTGATCTATGTCACCGTGATTAGTTTGTTGAAAATATCTATCAAAGAATGTTCTGCCTTTCATCTCATCTGATGTTAGTGTCTGCACTGTGTCGTATCTCACGATTGTACTAAGTTTCGATTACTTCTCTGTTTCATTGACATATGTATCTTCCAAAACTTATGTAGGGCTGTGTCTGCCGTGACCGTGTCAGTAAATTTGTTTGCCAACACATCTACTTTGCTTCTTCAGCAACTTGTTTAAAAGACTCTTTTGTCTTCTTCATCGCACGCTGTGCCTCCAGTCTATCCCTGAGTGTGATGTTTGCTTCTTTTCTAACCCGTTGGCAATCCTTTATAGTTTGCTTTTTGAGTAAAATTGTGTCTGTCTCTTTAGTCAACCTTGGGAGCTGATGAATCTTAGGCCTCACCAACTTGCGTTCCCATTCTTTCATCCTCAAGTTGCTAAGCACTGATTCTTTCGTACGTGAATATCTAAAAGGATGGTGAATCTTGATCAATCTGTCTTGCCGTCCTTTCAAGAAATGAATAGAGCATTGCAAAAAGTCGCTTCCATGGTATTTAAAAGCTGTCGGTTGGTTGGATGGTTGCTGATCCAGCGGTCCATGGGCTCAAATCCTTTGACCTAATGCCATTAGATGGCATTATATTGCTGGGAAGTCTGTGGATTTTCGGCCCACCCATGACAGATCCAGAGAATAACTATCACACCTCTAGGAAGGTAGGTTTCAACCTATGCTACGCTCCCAGCCACTGTAGTCAAGACAGGGTGCACTGTGCTCATTCCACGCCACCAATTGACTACTGGTTATGCCGAACTTATCTATTGATCCAGGCATGCAACCAAATGTTCACGTCAAAAGGATTGTCACGTTCTGAGTCACTGTGCCTCTATGATGGGTCTCAGTCATAGGAAAAACACTAATGTAAGTTTCCTCCTCCTCAGTGCTGCACATTACATCTCTGGCTCCCTCCCAACCATAGAGGGTGCATGCATATATATTCAGCACACATGAAAAACATTTCAACAACAAAACAAAATCACAACTGTATAGATGACATGCCATGAAGCTTCTATAAGAAGATAACGGCATGTTATCCACTAAGATTTTCTGTTACATGGGTGGTATGTCTATTGGGCCATTGGTGAGACCCACAGACGCAACCACATGCGTTTAAGAGCTGTCCATCTTTCATATCTCACTCCATGACCTGACATTAGTGTGGGATCAATGTTGAAATTTATTATGTATCTTGGTTGCTAATCTAGTCATGCTCACGCAGTTCAGAAGAGTTAGGTCAGTCTCGAGAAGCGCTTGTTTTAAGCTAGCACCTGGGGGTTGTTTTTTTGGCTTTGCCCAAGAGACATTGCGTGTAATGAAATCCCCGCAAACTAGTAGCATTTCTCTGGGGGATGCTTTAGTTCGCTAATCAACTCCCAGTCGTCTGGCTTATTGTAAGAGCAATTTCCCATGTAGATGTTAATGATATTCCACCTTCTACCCTGGAATGGTATCTGTACTCCTTACAACTCTATATTCTCTCTATCCCACGCCGTTAAATTCAATAGTGTGTGTGGTAATCCTTTGCTAACGAGAATGGTTTCACCGTGGTGTGTTGGGCTTACAGGATTGACGTAACATACGAAGCACATGAATTTCAACCTTTCAGTCTGTGTCTGCTGTAATAACATGATGGCGAAGTCATACAGAAGACGTTCCAGAACTGGGCCTCTCTGCGTATCGCTATTGCAGTTCCAGTATCTAGCGTTGATGTTATGTTTCCAAATTATATCAATTTTTCTTATGAATTTCTGCCTTCTCCTCCCTCTGTTCTTCACACCACGACATCCGCGTTTTCTGACTTTATATTGGTCTGAGTCGAATGATGCCGAAAAAGACGACGACATCAGGGCACAACTCTGTCCCTTGCGACAGGTTTCTTTGTTGTTTCTCCCACCCACGCTGTGTCCGTCCACGAGCTATGAGGAATGAAGCTCTAGTGTTGTGTTTATGTCTAACAGATATTCCCGAATAAACTGGCCTGCCAGGATTCGTTGACCTTTGCGGTAAATCACGTTCGACAGGATACGTTGTTGGTATGTGCACTAGGCGTTATTTTTGGATTACTCTTGTAATCTATCTATACACTGTAGCCCTTGTTTGCATTGCGGCGTCAGGGATGGAAGAGTTCTATGGAGATGTCATTCGTGTGTGCTGTTTGTAAACATATACTCTTCTAGTGAATTGTAAAAGTCTAAATTATACCGTCCTTCATTAGAAAGGCTTTTGCACACATAATTTTCGCCTTTCCTGTCAAAGAAAACATTGCACAAATCAACCGCAATATCTATCCATATAGCATGCCGGTCCGCGGCAAGTGGTATATTCAGAATATTGTTGATAGCATGAGCTTGAGATCCGGCTTTTTGATTGCACACAGACGTTGTCGCAGTTGTATTGTTGATACATTTCGTTTTGCGTTTATCGATGTTCGCCTTCCTCATTAAAGACTTTAATTCAAGCACAACGTCAGCGTGTCAGAACAACGTGGTAACATCGAAGGTTACGACTACTGGATCCTCAGGAAAAACGAAATCACAAGCGCATCAAAGTAACTGTGACCACTCATAGCGATAGAAATAGAACAAACATTCCGTTAGAACAAGAATTCACTTGCTGCTACTACGGCTGTTTGTAGAGCGATAGATCGGGCAGACATTTTGAATGCCCTACGGGAAAACGCACGAACAAATGACTGTACAAGTGACGATGACTCTTGTCCCATGATTAGAATAAAGGAACTTGGTTTGAAATGTGATGTCGCTAGAAAGGAGAGTTTTCGTGGGCGAAAAAGAATGATGGTCAATCAACAACGTACTGGGACTGTCAGTCAACGTGTAATGGCGGATACACTCAAGGAATGATCTGAGCACCTATGGACTTGTCCGGAGTGCAATGACGATGATCCAACGACTAACTAACTAACTAACTAACTAAGTATTCACTATGTATCAATGTACTTACTCTACTGGAATGTTACTTCTTATTGTGTTGCGGGACTGCTTCTTTTCAAGCATATGCTGTTGAGACCGACAGAGGAGAAACAACGATACTGCTACCTGCCATGCATTTTGCAAAAGGAAACTAAGGTGGATTTGATGGTGGAATGTGATGGTAGAATCACATGGTCACAGTAACCCATAATCCATGCTAAAATCGAAATTGTCAGCCCGAATAGTGCACATAATATGTAAAATATGCTTCAAAATATTCATGTCTTTAGAATATATACTGTAGATCTACAGTTGTTTGAGAACACATGAAGAAACGACTGCTTATGCTTATTTTTATACTTTTGTAACCGAAAGTCTGCCAAACATAATTCGTGATCAAAATTAGATTGCACTTCTGGGATTGTTTTAGTAAACGAAATGTATGACATCATTTTCTGTTGTATCAAGATGTTGTATTCGTCTATTGTACATCCCTTAACGAACTAATACATTATGTCTGAAAATGTTGATTTTATCAACAAAAAATATAATGAATTCCAGAAAAGTGTTCTTATATACCAAGAAAACAAACACATTGATAACATACAGTCAATACATTCAACCACAAGTCATAATTGATAACCAAAAACAAGAAGATTTCATTAATGTTGCACTTTTGAATATATGTTTGAAATATGGCCAAATTGGTGGCCGTGATGGTGTAAACGTTTTCGCTCTCCTGCCGCGTCATCTTCTATGCCAGATCTAGCAAGTCGATAGGAGAACCGGTGGGTTAATATTTATATTATGAGCTAAGATTTATGATATGCTGTGTATACATTCAAGGAGGAGTAATTTCAAAGGATATTTTGTGTGTGTTTTTTTTTTCCCAGGAAAAGTAAATATCTTCAAATTTCATACCAACACGTTGTTATTTCCTGCTGTTGTATATATGTAAAAACTTTTATTTTCATACATAAAGCATGTCTTTTTTATTTTGAAAATGTACAGCGTGTACATTAAAAGATTTTTCATAAATTACGTAAGCAATTACGTGGAAGAAAAGCGGTCTGAAAGAATTGTTTGTCAGATGTTGACAGGATTGACAAATGTTGACTTCAACAATAATTGTTTTTTTATAAACTAAAATACGTTAGTTTAATTTTAAACATCTTTTAATCTAAAACGTGAAACAAATCATGGAGTTTGTACGTCATTTTCTTTTAAATTTTAAAAACATTCAGATATGGGTTAGGGATGTAAACGACGTTTGACAAAATTAAACAAGTGGTATCCCTGAATTATTGACAGTTGTTGATAATGGAAAAAGAGTGTGGGGTATAAAGTTATAAAACTAAATGTTCTCTTAATTTATGGACAATTGTCAATTAACATGAAATCGCATGTCAATAACTAGAAATGCTGTAGATATATTAACAGTGAGCATGTAGATAAAACGTTACAGTAAAGCTACGGAATGATCAATTGTTGAGAGCTATCTCAAATATTTTAGGCAGATACAATTCAGTTTACGATCTAGATATTTCTTGCACATACAACACATACAATTCTTGGGTACATACCACATTCTCTTTTTGCTGAAACCAAGTCTCACGAGTATGCTTGTACAACGGTGCGCTGAATCCAACGACATTTTCCCAGGGTCCGTGGAAATCATAGCTCATGATAGTCATGTAATCGACCAGTCTGAAGAAAAGATAACACTGACTAACAAAAAGAATTGTCTTTCTCTAACATATCTGTGTTTTTCTTTACACTTTTAATACGCTAGTTTTAAATCTGTATACTGTTTTTGTCTATCATGTCGGGAAGTAAGCGGCAAGCATGGTCGCACTCCACTGTCCTTGATGTCATGACTCCATCGGGACAATATCTTGATAGAATCATTCTCCATATTCATAGTTCACTTCGTCAAGATTATCATGAAAAACGTGAAGATGCAACTCCAGCACATGGATTTCAAGGAACATGTTACATCCCATAATTATGTATGTATCTATGCACTGCATGACAATATCACATAGTCAAAAGATTTTTTTTTTATTTTCCAGAAAGTTAACAACAAAAACGTCATCATTGTGCGAAGTTCACAACCATGTAACAAGTTCTCTAATTGTTTGTCTGCAATAATTTTCCAAATCTGAGGTCAAATAAAGATAGCTTTCTTTATCTTTTCATCGCTAACTTGAGGAAACATTTCTCGAAGATAAGTGAAAGCTTTGCTCGTTTTATCTAACTCTTTTACACAATTCGTCATTAGTCCCAACTTTGTACGTATCGGCGGTAAAATGATGTTGTCTATGTTAACTAATGACTAGTGAATTGCATTTTTATGTCGCAGCTGCACACGATCCCTGATTGGCCACACTTTTCGTGCATAATGTTCCTGTCTGTTGCGGCTGTCCCATTCACATAGGAAGCAACAATATTTAGGATACATAGTCCATATGCCCGTGAGAATTGCAATGACTTTTAGGTCTTCACATATCCACCGTTGGAAGTTATTGTATTTTTTTATTTTTGAAAAAAAAGTATAAACATATTATCATAAGTCTCTTTCATTTGAACAGAGTAAGCGACTGGAATAGATGAAAATACATTTCTATTATGCAAAAACATAGTGTTTATATTCGTTTTAGAAGAGTCGATGAAAAATCGTCATTCGATGACTATGTGCTTAAGACTGAGGTGCACCATTAAGTTGTTTTATGTTTTATTTTGGTAACACACCTACCTATTTTTGTATATCTTAACATTTTGCCCAGTGTTACCTCAGCCACCTACTTCCTGTTGAGGGTTGTTACCCTACACTGGAAGATGTATACCTTGGTGCACCATTAGACCGTTTACAACTTTTCAATATTAAATGCCATTATCCACCTCAAATATTGAACACGGTATGTGTATCTATGACGAAATTCAGATATCATACTATCTGGTGCTGAAAGATTCCATTATTTGAGTCGCGAACCAATCAGTTACGCTTGTCCTGTGGTAAGAGCGAGATCACGTATTAGATTTGAAAGTTCTGAATGGTTAATTAAGTTAACACCATGTTCACCGATATATGATCCGAGTAGATATAATTTCTAACGCACGTAAACTTTCACTTTCTGATGGTTCACTTACGACCGACTGATGTTGTTCTGGTGCGACTAGTATCAGACACGTGAGAGGATTATGAGACACTGATTTCGAAACAGATTCAATATTTGGGTAAACCTCTGACTTTCTTGTTTTAAAAGTAAAACCATCGATATCTGTCTAGCAGAAGTAACAATCAGTAGCATGATTTTTCGGTTCATTCCATATTAATGGAACTCCAAAAGACATTGACTGAAATTTTCTAATTAAAATCAAGTTCATGTGCTTTTTTTAGTAATGGTGTAATGTTTTTCTTGTGAACACAATCTGTAAAAAAAACTCGCACACGTGCTACGAAAAGAAATCAATATAATTTCTACAACTACTGGAAGCATATTTCTCTCAGAATTATTTCTAAATACAGTAACTGTTTGAAAAATAGCACAACGTATGTCAGACATGTTTGAGTAGTATAAAAAAAGGAGAATTATTTTTAATTATATTAATTTTTTTTTCATGTTCCATTTTTTCATGAAACATGATGTTCTGATCGTATCTCTATGCTGTTGTAGATAGTATATATATATATATATATATATATATATATATATATATATATATATATATATATATATATATATATATATATATATATACACCTCCATTCCTCACTGCATTCTGTGCTGACCTATCTGTGTATACACTGACCATTATGTCTTGTGGAAATTACTCATCCAGAAACTGAGGGTGACTGTTCTTCGCTGTACACTGTTCTGTTCGTTCGCTTAGTATTCCTTTTACGTGAGCTGTGACCTTCAGATAGGTCTGTAAGTTGTCTACGGAGTCGTTTAGCGTGGTTGATAAAGATGTTTCTTTTCAGTTGCCCAATTGCTAGATGTTGGAACATTTCCTTCATTGAATGACTTGTCAGTCAGTAAATTCCACTTTTACCAAGACTGACACATTAGACGAATGTCATAGTTCTCCATGTCTGTCGGTCAGTTACTAGGGATGCAGGTCTTGTGCATTTATGCTTGTTGATTTGTTTGTTTTTCGTTCGCTCCATTGTAACCATCACGGATATCCGTGCGATTTCCGCCGGGAGCGTGATTACGTTGTGCCACCGTTATGCGCCTTGTAGGCCTAGCACATCCGATTTCGGCATGCCTTGACAATTCGGGTGGGCTACCCTTAGCCTGTGACAGCCTCTATATCTGTCTCCAGGCACGCGTAGTGGAGACTCTTCGTCCAGACGATTTTCTTGCTCTTAGTCTGACTCAAACGAGGTGTTCCACTGTCTATGAACTTGTCTCGTGTAATTGGACGTGCTGTGCCTGTGCCCATTGGGTACTGAACCGTTTCTCATCCGTGAGCCTGGTTCCTTAAGGGGAAGAACTCAACAGAGGAGTTGGACCCTGGCACTTGTTGATTTTAATTAATTCATAAATGTTTTTCTGAGCATTGTTTGTGGTCTTCCCTGTTTTCTTTTCCCGTCTGGTGTACACATGAAGATTTGTCGTGGGATTCTGTCTTCCTTCATTCTAAGTACGAGACCGATGTTATGTCCAGCGTCGTTTTCTGATGATGTTTGTCACGTATTCTTCTTTTGTCTTCTCTCTTAGTATGTCGTTTGATTTGAAATCTTTCCAATTAGTTTTTGTAATTTTTCTGAGGCATCTATTCTCGAAGACAACTAACCTCTTATCCATTATTGCGGTAGATTTCCAACTTTCACATCCATATGCCAATGATGGAATCACTCTTGCATTGAATAGTCGCAGTTTGATGTGTTTACTTGTGGTCTTCGATCTCCAGATGTTTGAAAGAATGATTTGGCATACACTGAAACTTTTTTCTTGTATTAGCACATTTCTGTCTCTGTGCTCCCCAAGTGTTTGCAGTCTTCCCATTTTCTGTATATCTACTATGGGTATTGATTTAATTGATCTGAGAAGTATCATATGCACCTGGCTATGCACTGTATCGAAATCGTGTAATATGATGTTTAAAGCAGGACACCACGCAGCTGATCCATATTCCAGGTCAGGTCTTATACCTTGACGGTACACTTTATGTAGTATATTCCCACTAGCTCCCCATGTGGTTCCATTTTTCTCAGAATAGCTATTTTCCATCTGGCTTTTTATTGTTGCTTTGTTTATGTATTGCTTCCATGTCAGCTTCTCATCCAAAGTAAGTCTGAGGTACTTGGGTTGTTTGTCTTCTTTCAAAAGCTCTCTATCTATCTTGATATCACCGGCTTGTTTTGGTGAGAGGGTAAAGAGTGTAGTGCTACACTTATCTGTGTTAACGCTGACGCACCATCTATTTGCCCATAAAGTTATAGTGACAGCTACATAGTGTATCGAATGTCGTGAATAAACTAAACATCATCATCATTAGCTGCCATGCCGGCTGGCGTAGGCGGTCATGACTCTCCACATCTCTCTGTCCACAATATTATGTATCAAGGTCGTCGTTATTTCATGCTGTGCCAGGCTGTCAAACTGTCTAATATTTTCTCACGTTGTCATCATCTGTCTCTCTTGCCTTTAATTTTACCTGTTGTAATTATGTTCTCTAAACCTGCATGTTTTATGAAGTGGCAAAAAAAAAGAAGATTGCTTTTTTCTTATATTGTTGATTAAGGTCCGTTTCGCATTTGATTCTTTCAACACGTCTACATTAGTTTTTCTGGCAGCCCATGGAATTCTTAGTATTTTTCTGTAGGACCACATCTCTATTGCCTCTAATTTCCCACTTTCCAGTTTGTTTATTGTCCAAGACTCGCACGCTAATGTTAGTATAGGGGTTATATAGCACTGCAGAACTCTCTTCCTTAACTCTAATGACAAGGTCATATTACACAATATATTTTTCATCTTTCTGAACGTTGTTTTTGTTTGTCCTATTATGCATCTTATTTCCGTTGAAATTCTTCCATCTGCTGTAATAATTGTATCTAAATATTTGAATTGATGAACCTGTTTTACTACTATATCATTCACTGTGATCTTGCAATGTGTGTTATTTTGTTTCTTTGAAATAACCATTACTTCTGTTTTCTTGATATTTAGGAAGAGGCCTTCTCTTTACTTTATGTGACTACTACATTAATTTAATCGTGAAGGCCTTCCTCACTTTTTGCAATCAGAACAGTGTCATCCGCATATCTCAAATTATTTATGTTATGTCCTCTCACTGATATTCCTGGGATATCTACTATTGCAAGCAATATGTTTTCACTGTATAAAGAGAACAGGTCTAGTGAAATCATGCATCCCTGTCTGACTCCTTGTTTTATTTGTTGAAAAGGGCTAAATTGAATTCCTACTCTTATTGCTGCTGTTTGTTGCCAGTACATGTTCTTGATTATTCTTAAATCATTGCTGTCAAAATTCAAATTCTCTAGCATGTGTATAATTTCGCTATGTTTAGCTTTATCAAATGCTTTCGTGTAGTCTATAAAACAGAGGTACATATATGTTTGACCTCTATATACCTCTCTATTAGTGTTATCAATATATAAATAGCATTGTTGGCACCTTTGCTTTCTAGAACGTCACATATTTCTGGACGTATTTCTGATTTTGTAACTAAACATCAACACATCTAACTACATCGAGGTCAGCACTTTGAAGTGGTGAAGGGGCTGGAGACTAAGGCTGGTCGGGCAGCCCCACTCGAGTAGGACCACAGTCCTACCCAAGTAAGCAATGTACTGAAGACAGAGACATCCAGCCAAAATACGCACAATTTATCAGGGTTTCACGCACACAACACAATGGGAACATGTCTATATCTAATAAAAGTTATGGTGCCTGAACTGTGGTGGATTTACAGCCAGAGACGGTGCCGGGCTCTATACATCGAACGGGCCCAGCCTCAATTACTGGAAGTCCTTTTCAATTGCCCCAAGAGGCAAGAGCATAGAGCTACTGGCTAAATAAACAAACGACCACTAAAATTAATGCCCTGGAATGCTGAGGGTGTCAACAGCAAAAGAGAAGGATGCAGTAACAAGTTGGAGCTTGAAAATATCCTGTGTGAAGAGCAAGTTAATGTATGCTGTATTCAAGAAACACTCCTCAGTATCAATATAGCCTTAAAAATCAGAGGCTACCAATATTACCGATCAGACCGAAAGACACACGAAAGTGGAATTCTGACACTTGTTAAAAGCAATATCAGTGCATGTCAACTATATATGGATATAGCAGAATAACAGTCGTTCCATCTAAGGAAACACAGTACATAATTCCATTTCCTGAACTACTACTGCCCAAATGATAGACCATTGGCACTACAAACAATCCCAGGAAAAGAGAGACGTAGGTACATGGTAACTTCAACAGCCACTCTCAGAGCTGGGTCTATGATCACATCGACAAGAGAATTGAGGAATTTGAGAGCTGGCAGGATGTAAATAATTGCATACTTATTAACACGCCAAAAGACTCACCGACCAGATGTTTCATAAAATGTTTGGCAGATGTTTCATTATCTAAATGTGTCCTTTTTCTAACTGTATTTCAAGGTACATACATCGGTCACACACTTAGAATGAAGGAAGATAGAATTCTACGATAAGTCTTCATGTGGACACCACACGGGAAAACTTGAAAAAAACAAAAACAATGCTCAGAATGACATTTATGAATTAATTAAAATGAACATGCATAAATGTACAAGACTTGCAATCCTTGGCAACTGACCGACAGACACGGAGAACTATGACACCCTCCCTATGTGACAAACTTGGCAAAAGAGGAACTGACAGACTAATTTCAAGTTATGGTACTCTTACATTTACTTCATGCAGTAGCAAGCCAAACAGTTACCACGAAAACTTGTATTACTACTTATAAAAAGTCCATTTTGAAAATAGTAGCTTCATCGTGTACATTTCCTTGATGTTTAGCAAACACAATTACAAACTATCCCCCTTTTCACATAATTGCTGGCATATTATATCGACATTACAGATTTACAAAACTATTATTCTAAGGTTTAGGAAACATAGATGGAAATATACAAATTAAGACTGTAAACCCAATCTTCTTCTTTATGTATTATATATATATATATATATATATATATATGTGTACACAGAGAAATACATATACTTAATTGCACCTGTCAACGCCGACCAACAAAATGCACATATGTAATTCGAAAACATTATACATGGTTGTTTTGATTCATCTCTGGTAGAGTTATTACTAAGAACAGCTGATCATACCGAACAACTACAGCCAGTATGAGGGTGAAAGTTGCAGTTCTTCCTGCAGCGATCAAATAGCTCTCTGGACCTCATTACTGAAGCTATTATTGTGCCAGACTCCCAACCAGTACTGGGAAAGATTCAAAATGACACATATCGATCTAAATGAACACCATCTATATCTACATCCAGCAACACATACATCACAATGATTTACTATCCAGTACATGTCGATGTTCAAAGTAGTGAGAGACAGGCAGACTTACATCCCATGCACCAAATGACGGGGGTCTAACAATAGGTCAGGGGAGTGTGCTGATATTGTCTAATGAGCAACAATTTGATACAGACTTAGAGAATGAAACATTTATGATGAGAATTAAAGAATTCGTATTAAGTGTGATAGTAACAGATCTAGATTAAAACGGGGTGGTAAAAGACGAATGTTTAACCAGCGGGCCACAGGAACCATTAGTAATCAAACCCCTCATCATGTGCTAGGGGAGAATGAATGACTCTTGCCGTTGTGCAATACTGTCGGATCGTGACCAATATTTCTTTGAAAATGTATTCGGCTCAATGCGACCATGTTTTTGTAGTCTCCATGACGAATCATTTTACAAAAACTGCAAATAGTGATATATTATCAAACAATACAATTGGAAAGTTCTTTGCAACAAATGTGGGAATTTGGAGAGGATGTATGTATCCAGTACTTTTGAACATATACCTAGAGCACATCCTACAGGAGGCACTACATGATTAAAACAAGTCTATATCGATCGGTTCTCGCCCTATTTGCATCTTGCGTTCCCTGATGATATTGTTTTTGTTGGGCAGAACAATAATTACAATAGTTAAGAGGAAATTGTGACCATCAATTAGTGAATGGAAATCAACATAGAAAATAAGAAGACGTAGGTTAACAGCACAGACATAGCAGAACAGACCAACATCATTATGAATGAATATAAAATTTAGAAGGTGAGTACTTTCAAATACCTTGGATCCAACATATGCAGCGATGGAAAATTCAAAGCATAGTTGAAAATAAAGCTGAAGATGGCTTTATCGTCTATGGAAAGGTTAACGGTGATTAGCAAAAGCAACATCAGTGTTGGAGTGAAAGTCAAAGTGTACATGCCACTAGTGCTTTCTATTGTGATGTATGTCTGTGATGGTTTAACACTTACTTCGGACATGGAGAGACTATTACAAGCTTCCGAGTAAAAATGTCGCAGACGAATTTACTAATTTTCTAGAGAGAGCATAAGACAAATGTATACGTAAGAAATAAAATAGAGATGTTTGCAGGTGTACAAGAGTCATTGATTTCCATAGTGAAACAACGAAAACCAGCGTTTGGACATGTATTCACACATGCTTCCTTGTGAAAAAAAACACCAATACAGCAGAGAACCGTCGAAGCAGATTCGGGTAAATAAAGACATGAACAGAGAGCATTAAGAATGGACAATACAAGATGTTTCTTCACTCACCGCATCGTTTATATAGAAATCGTTAGATTTCTATAGAACACACTAATCGTTAGAACACACTAATCGCAACGTGGCATGTCGCCGTAGCCCCAAACGCTGGGTGGGGGGCCCAGGCCGAGCCACCACAATAGAGAGCAACATTATCAAGGAGATAAGCAGGAATAAATAAGGATACGGGAAAGGCAGAGGGACATTTTATTATAATTTTTTTTGTCTCTTTCTTTCTCCTCTTCTTTTCCTTCTTTAATTTTCTACCTCTGCATTTTTCTTATACTCTGCAATCTTTCTCTGTGGCTATTTGGGTGTAGTCATGGTTCACAACCAACCCCCTCACTCTTAGTTGTTCCACTTACGCCCCTGTACTCCCATCAGTTGGTATTCGCTGTCACTCATTTTTTCCCGGGTTTTCTTTTCACTTTAACGCCTCGGTTACCGTCTATTACTGTGGCATGTCTTTATTTCTTTTCTAACCTGTACAAATACGTGCTATCATGACCCTTGATAAAAATCTGGCTTTCACTGTCCATTTTTTACTTGGTTGCCATTATCTGTGTGCTAATTCATTTGGAAGGAACGTAGACAATTCGATGCATATGTTATCTTACTATTTTATTCTCATATATCACCATTATCTGCTCATATTCTCTTCCTGGTGTTTCCTCTTTCTCTTCTATTCCTGCTTCTTTCTCTCTCCCCTTTCTCTCTCTCCCACCTGATCATTCGTACCATCTCATTTTGCTAGCACTAGCATTCATTCTCTGTTGTCCCTTTTGATGAGAGTATTCTTAATGTAATTTACTTGCGACCATATCTTTTCCTTTGTTCGTCTCACTTTCTTCAGTCTACTTTCTCCTCCCTACTTACTAACTTCTCCCCAGACGTTTTTCTCACCTGTCATGCTTCCATATCTTTTCTTCCCTCATTATAATGTAATATTACCTATCTGACATTGTCCTCTTCATTATAACACGTTTTGTCTCCATGTAAGATTTGTTTTATTGTGGTCATTCGTTTGTCCTGATGAAGGCTTTATAGTCGAAATGTCGTCTGTCTCTGTATCTCTTTGTTAAAGTGTTTTATGTTTTATTTTTATAACACACCTACTTATTTTTTCTATATCTTGACAGTAAAATATATCAGCGGGTACTGTTCATTTAACGACAGAATGATAATGCTAAATATCAAAGAAACACCTGTAGATCTATCTATTATACAAACATATACACCAACTACAGGTTACACTGAAGATGAAATAAACATTAATATGAAGACCTACAACAACTATTCAAACCAGTAAAATCAAGAAACATTTTAATAGTCATTGGAGACATAAATATACACATATGGAAAGGAAGACACAACAACAATGTAGGGCAATTTGTACTAGCGACAAGAAATGACAGAGGAGAAAGACTTATACATTTCTGTGAGAAGAAAAACATGATCATATCTAATACATTCTTTTAACATTAAATATAAGATTATATGCATGGAAATATCCTGGAGACAGAAAGAGGACCCAAATAGACTATATTATGATAAACAACATATGTACAAATATTGTCAAGAACACTAAAACATATCCAGGTGCAGATATCAACTCTGACCATAATCCAGTGCTGTGCAAAATACATGTTAAGCTTAAAAAATAATACATAGAAGAGTTCAAGAACCACGGATAGATGCACCAGCACTAAAATAACCAGACATACAACAAAAATAATTTGTAGATGTAAGGAATAGATATGAACATCTAATGATAGAATGCGTAAACAATACAGAATGGAAAATCCAGAAGAGTAAATAGACAATAAATGGGACAGAATAATAAAACGTATTTAAACATCAACTGCAAATTTACCAATAAGAAAAGCCAAGAACAAACAAACACGGATGACATATGAAATATTAGAGAAAATGTCAGAATGAAAGAAAGCTAAATATCCCCCACAATACTAAATTATAGACAATGAGATAAGTAACGTGCAGAACAGCGGAAAAACATTGGCTAGAAACAAAATTCAGTGAAATAGAAGAGATGTCCATACATCAGAAGACAAGATTAATGCATAATGAGTTAAGGCTGATAACAAATAAGAAAGAAAAACACCTATAAATGGGGGTGGATGTATTAAAGATAAAAATGAAAAAAAAATAATATTTGATAAAATAGAATTACTTACAAATGGGCAGATTATGTGACAGAAGTGTTTGACGACCAACGCAACGGAACAAAAAACACAACAATGATGGACAAGCAATACTGAAAGCATAAGTAGAAAATGCAATAAAATCAATAATATTCGAAAAAAACTACAGGATCTGGCAACATAACAGTCACATGTGATTGCGTCAGTGGGTCTCGCAAAAGGCCAACTAGACAAACCATAAATGCAACAGAAAACCTTAGTGAATGACATGCGGTATATATTGAGGTTATCTTCTTATAGAATCTTCATGGCACGTCATCTATACAGTTATGCGTGTATTTTGTTGCTCAAATGTGTTTCATGTTTACCTGAATATATATGTATAGAGGCACAGTGGCTCGGAATGTGACAATAGTTTTGATTTGAACATTTGGTTGCATGCCTGGCGCAATAGAGTAGTTTATCCATATCTTGGCTACAGTGGCTAGGAGCAGAGCATAGGTTGAAGCCTACCTTGCTGGAGGTGTGATAGTTATTCTTTAGCTCTGTCCGTCGTGGGCCGAAAATCTACAGACTTCCTAGCAATATAATACTACTTAATGGTATTAGGCCAAAGGGCATGAGCCCATGGACCGCTGGATAAGCAACCAACCAACAAACAGAAGACATAATAAAAAATATAAATGATTTGGGTGTGTATATTATCACATAATTTTGCAATGACATATATGAAACAGGCCACATATCTAAAGACCGAACATCATCAATATGCATACCACTGCCTAAGAATCCCAGGGCTGTGGACTGTTCAGAATATATAAAAATGAGTATAATGAGTCATTTAACTAAAATACTCCTGAACATAATACATGAAAGAATTAAGAACAAGATAGACGCGGAGGTTGGCGAATAAATATTCGGTTTTAGGAAAAACAAAGGAACCAGAATAGCTATACTGAGTATCCGACTAGTGAAAGATAAATATATAGAAGTACAAAAAGGTATATATGTTTTCTTCATATGCTACAACATGACCTTTGACAGAGTCCAACATGAAAAATTAATCAAATGTCTTCAAGAAATAGGCATAGATGGAAAAGACATCAGACTAATTAGAAATATATATTGGGAACAAACTGTATCAATAAGATGTGATATAAGCTACTCTACATACATATAAATACACAGAGGGGTAAGCTAAGAATACATTTTATCAACAAACCTTTTTAATATCTACACAGAGAATATCTTTAAAAATATAGAAGAAATTATACGACTAAAGATCAATGTGAAAGTAATAAACAACATTATATATGAAGATGACACAGTTCTTTTAACTAAAAATGAACATGAACTACAAAGACTAATATATCACCTCAATAAACCAAGTAAAGAATATGGACTGCTGATTATAAATATCCAAAAACACCACACAAAAAACATGATAATCAGGAAAGACATAGAAGAACAATAGATAAACATAAACGTATATGGAAGCTACAACAAGTAAATCATTATTAATATCTTGGACGCGCAGTCACAAATGATGGCAGATGTGAAACAGAAGTTAAAAGGAGAATGGGGATTTCTAAAAGTACCTTCAATGACATGATGAAAGTATTAATATCTAAACAAGTTAAACATGAGAATTATAAAATGCTACATAGATCCAATATTAATGTATGTCTCAGAAACATGGACACTAAATAAACAATTAGAAGACATAATTGATGTCTTTGTGATGTGGGTATATAGAAGAATAGTTAGAACATCATGGAAAGAGAAGAAAACAAATAAAGATGTGCTAAAACACTTGATATTTAAAAAGAACTACTAAGAGAAATAAAGATCAGGCAAATAAAATAATTTGGACACATTAAAAGACATGGCACCTTATTGAAGACCATACTTGAGGGTGAAGTCAAAGGGAAGCGAGAAAGAGGTAGGAAGAGATACATGTCGGAGAGTAACATCATACGATGGACAGGTTATAGTCCAGCAGAGTGCACCACCAAGACAAGAGAAAGGGGATATTGGAAATACAAATGCAGCCAGTCTTCGTTGCGGAGACGGCACTTGATGAGGATGATGATTTGTTTTTTTCAACAGTGTGTGAGATAAATCATAATATGGAGATAGACAATTTTTTTAATGAAATAAAGATTAACTATTGAAGCGGATACGTGTGAGTTACTGGAAGTCTAAGTAGTGGTGGGCAAACTTTTTGTGCAGAGGGCTGCATTGAAAATTGTAAAGCTATTGGAGGGCCGCATATAATATTATGTATGTTTTTGTTTAAAATTCTCGGTAATTAATCAATTAAATATTTTTATTGTAAAGAAATGTAGTTTTACATAATGTAGATAACTTCTGAAATAAATTACATTTCTAACAGACTTACACTATAACAGTACATTTCTAATATGGATAAAAGGTTTTGCAAATATTTTAACAATGTTCGTGTATTTAAAAATGTGTTTGAGGGCCGCAAAATATCCAATTGTGGGCAGCATGCGGCCCGCGGGCCGTAGTTTGCCCACCCCGGGTCTAAGTGATTATATGAATCTGAAAATGAATGATGAATTGTGAATGTAGTGGTAGAAAGGATTAATTACTCTACTGAAGGTTCTTGGATTAGTAAGATGGATGGCGTTGTAGTTCATGTAGTTTCCTTGGATACATGCAGTTTTTTATATACGATCGCGATAACTCGATCTTGAAACTTATGATTGATGTGGAACTCTAAATGATGCTCTGCAATATTATATATGTATTTAACCGAAGTATATGTTATTGTGTTAATGAATAGAAATGATATTTTATACTGGAATGTTATAGCGCGTTCATAAATAATAGAAAACCGAAATTATCTATTTTCTTTGCAATTACTTGGCGTATGTGCTTCATATTTTGCATGAGTGGTTTATATTTAATAACTACGTTACAGACTTATGACTAGTTATAATTATTTAGACTAATAATCAATTAACCAACAACCAACAAACTAAATAACTTTCATATGTGCATTATGTTATCAAATAATTTGCTCAAAATTTACAAACCAGCTGTATGTTACATATTTCAACTTACTGAGTCAAACTACGAATTTCATACGCGTCAAGAATAACAAATTCATTTTTAGGCAGAACGACACTTAACAGAAGTCTGGAATTTCCAGTGCTCACAAATTCGTTAAAGAACGATTTCTTTATTGCCTGTGACGAAGAGATTTGCATAATATAAGTTTTGATTTAATAAAACATGTAAAAAATTATCGCATATATATATATATATATATCAAACATAAAGTTCGTGGAGTTATGTAGAGGAAATATTCATAATCTCGTGTCAAAGTATTCATCAATTGCTGTTTCTTTATCTCACCTGAAAATGTGCCCCTTCAAAAACTCGTGTCATTCAAACACGTGGACCTTACATTGAGAACCGCTCTGGTGATTATGACATATATTGTAGATACATCACGTTAGATATTTTCATTTGAGATATTCGCTTACATTTAACGCAGAATAGATTGACATCATTAACCCGCTAATATAATGCTATACCACAAATTTTCATGAATCTACTGTATCATTTATAGCGGCGGTGAAGTAGATCTAAATAATACTGCAGTGGCTTCTCAGACTCACATGATCCACTGCGTTGATGTTTGTCCAGATATGGGCACAAAAACAACACAAAAGATAGAAATTGGCATAATCTTCAGGAACCATATTAGATCAAGTTTTACAAGTAGTCGATATAGTGTCATGTTGAAATATATTTAATAGAAGAGACACGTACGTTGACCGAATATAGAGACATCAATGGCACATGTCGAACAAATATTAAACATGACATCAGGAAACACAATTTATTACAAACAATTAAGTGGAGTGAGTTAATGAGCAATTATCCTGACGTTCTGAAGCTCTCATTAATGATCTACCTAACAAATCATTTTTCTAAACTAAACTCTCAGTAGTTGGCATGTAAATAACTTGAGATTTTCAAATATTGTGGAACCCCCATATCAGTTCGCCTGTGCAATTAAGCTTCCAATTGAGGTTCAACATTCACATTTCCCAGTATTGCACATTGTGTCATGTGGGGTATTCTTTTCAGAACGTTGTCTTCCCAATGAACACCATGAACTCTTCTCTGTCTTGGACGATGCAGCTTGCAATTTCCAATGACGTATTCATGTTATCTTTAATGCTGTCAGTCGATCGTCTTCTTGGTCTGCCTTTCCTCACCCGCCCAGGTGCTCTGCCGTCCAGTATTTGTCTTTCTAAACAGTTGTGTCTCTTTATGCGACCAAACATGTGTGGTTTTCTTTTTGCTATTGTGATTAGTTACAAACACTCTGGAATCTTCCATGTATTTATAATATCTGAGTATCTCTATTTTTTCCTTCCATGATATTCTAAGTATCCTTCTGTAGCATTTCATCTCAAATGCGTTGATCTTCCTTGCCTCTTTTTTACCTAAAGTCCATGTTTCGCAGCCATATGTTACTACCTGAAAAATAAAAGTTCATGGCATTAGCAGTTTCTTTTCTATAGTGTTGTTATTCCATATGTGTTTCAAATGTTATTTTACAATATGCCATTGCCAATCTCTTCTTATCTCTCACATGCAGTCTCCTGCACCGATGATATTTGCAATTATCATTGTCATACATGCAAAAGTGAATACGATTCACAGAATACAATGCGGTGGCACATTGAGAGGCGACCGATTATTAAATAAGAGTGCTAGAAAATAACGAGTGAGCTGTAATTAAACAGGAATGTTACAATTTCTTGGAAGAGCTTAGATTTAGAAAATCTCTTCTCGCTGCATTTTATATACCCCCATCCCACTTGCTAGTTGATACTGCATAGCTGGCTGCGCCACCCGTCTCAGTGACCATGTCGTGTCAGCATAATAATTATGGGTACTTCCCTACTGATTTTTGACAGAGAACTGAAACTAAATATTACAACTCTGAATGTGGAAAGGTAAAGAAGCCACACCGCATCTATAGTTGAATCACTATTTGTATGAGACTACTTGTCAAATCAGTTTGCTAAAAGTCAGTCTTCTGAGTATGAAATATAGATCTAAAGAAACCAACACACTGCATTAATGAAGTAAGATCTCATTGTTCTCAATTCCAATAAACTGAAAGAGCAGCTAGAGTTAATGAGTACGAAAACATGCAAGAAAAGTGATATCATCTAATTGCATCATCTAGATGAAATGTCACCATATTTAATCACACACACTGAATATATACATGTTTGACTATACGCAGTTGAGCTCGTGGCCGTGCGGCTAGAACGGCGGACTCAGGTTTCTGCGGTGCAATAAAACCTGTACACGTCGCGGCGACAGCTTTGGCACAGGGGCCTTTATTTCCTTAAAAGCGTCTCTGCACTCCTTAACAGGAAAAAATGCAGTAACGAAAGACTATACGCAGGGCACTGCCTACTTGACTACTACTGAAACAGATGATCTCCTACCAATTTTGCAACGTGCATGCCGTACCAACTCGCTAATGGTGCAGCACGTGAAAGTCTGCCTCAATGTACACGATATAAAACAAATACTACGAAAAACCTACCATAACATGAAAATATTCAATACACATTTTACAAACAGTAAACGTTAACAGCCGAAAAAAACAATACATGCAACATGTGATATTAATGACATTACGATATAATGTTGGATGTCGTATAGATCAAAGACAAGGAACGACCAATACAAATGTAGAATGAAAGAACAGCATTTGCTCAAGCACACATACTGTACACCGACGGATATCTGATAACTAACTATATCTCATGTGTGTAACTATATCTCACCTCCACTAGCAATGTAAAATTAGCCTTGTAGTTAGGTGTGATACCATAATACATTTGACAATTTATTTCGATACCATCAAACTGTCTCTTCCTGGCAAATTGTACTGCATTCATGGCAAACGTTTCCATAGTTTTCTCTGATTTCATCAATGGATAGAACAATGATACATCATCGCTACTGCATCCGACAACAAGAATGATCTTCAACGCCGAGTTGACCTTCTTCAGTTTCATTATACGAGCAATCCTGAATAACGTAAATACAGATAATCAATCAACATGACTGTTCAGAGCAGTCTTAATAAATATAGCATATTATCTTAGACAAAAGTATTTTATTTAGAAAATGCATTCATGTTACACAATTGGGGTACAGTACAAATGTACACCACAACAATTAAAACAGAACTATATTGAGAGAAATAAGCTTTCCCGTAACTAGGGTACAAAGTTACACAATCAAAAAATAATGGACCACTATTTTTTGGGACAAAAAATATTTCATAACAACGAGAATACCATCAAATACGGTGTCGGTGTCTGTTCCTGTTAGCCTTGATGCCCATATAAATTCTGCATGATAGCTTTTAAGATGGTTTAAATGTATGCCACGGTGTTTAATATGTCTCCATTTCACATTACCTCAAAGTCGTTAAATGTTAAGAGCGCCATTGATTTAATTATTTTATTGTGAATCAGTAATGCTTAGATAAACAAACGCCAATCAATACTTCTTAGTGTTACGCAGTGGGAGAAACCCCCCCCCCCCGCCACTTACTCGTTTCCCTGTGCATAAAGCGCAGGAAATATGTTGACTATAGCATTTTTCAGCTAATGATATTGTACATCTTTGTAGAAAGGCAACGGATTTCTGCGTGTGGTATGGGAGACTCATAATGTCAACATTAATGATTGTCTTAGCTACAGCCATGTTTGTTATTGTAACAACGAATATCTTTGAATTCCCATTCACAGTTAATTTGATGTCTCATTGAGGGACATACTTTCTACAGCTAGTGAAAATAAGCACCCTTACATAGCTCATGTCGAAACTCTTTGAAATACCTAGAGGATACTAAAACGGGCCTCATGTTAGCTATCTTTTAGTACATAGATATATCAAAAAACATAAATTACATACTGACTTTTCGATCAAACAGATACACGTTCAACGGAGTGGATGTAAAGATCAAGCTAGCCCCCATCTAAAGATGTCGTCAAATTGATGGCTACACATGCGATGAGTGGTTGCACAAGTGTTATTGCGCTGATACTCAGAAACGTGAAACAGAATGCAGTCATATATAATGAGAAGGCCTTAATGCGAGTACCAGATAAAACGAGTGAGTTGGTTTCAACATCTTTTTCATACCTAATGGAATGTTATCACACGTTTAATACAATTTATTCTAATCACAGGCACCCAAAAGAATAGTAATCGATTTGGTTGACACAGGTGCATCAAATCGCTAAAAGTTTTCTAAAGTTGAATGATGATCTGAGGAAGAATCCAATCAATTGTCATCTTTTTGACTTGACGTACTTATGCTTTCTGGTAGAACTGTGACTGTCAGGCCATTAACTATTAATTATGCTAACAATAAGTACCTCAGAGCGTTCTTTTGGTAGACTGTCAGCTCTTGGATTTCTAGACAAGAACGCTGGGAATACCATTGGCTTTAGAGGTTTTAAACATGGATATAATTTCTACGCCTTTGATCTGACACAATCTGCTCTAGATGGCGATTTGAGATGGCGAATACCATTGACCATTAAACTATAACTCTCCACTGTGATATCATTGGTTATTCAAGTGTTAATCTACTTTGAAGTTGGCAGTGTCTAGAACTATTAAAGACAAATATCAATTCTTACGGACTTTTTAACATGAGACCATGAACTCTGACCAAAAAAGCAACAGATTCTTTATATGAATTTATATAAAGAAATTCACACTGACCGTATGTTTACAATACGACGGTATTACAAGACTTAATCCTCGTGTTCAACTTGTATTCTATATTCCGTGTATTTTCTTAGTGATAAGAACAAGGGGAGCTTCCATATCGACTGTAAAGAGATCCTTCACATTCAAACAATGGAACTATGATATAACATATGCATGCACTAGTCTGGAACTAAATCAGACAAAGCTGAGATATATTGTTCAAGCTATCTATTTGTTAAAACCTTTCGCGCATGCGGTTGCGTCTGTTGGTCTCACTAGACAATGGCTCACCAGACAAACCACCCATGCATCAAAAACCTTAGTAGATGGCATACCTTTATATTGAGGTTATCTTCTTATAGAAACATCATGACACGTCATCTATACAATCCCGTAGTCGTAACCTTCATTAACAGTTAACTTTTATTCCGACAGGTTGACGTTGTGTTTGAACTAGGATGGGCACGGCGTGGGTAGGCGGAACAACAAAGAAACCTGTCGCAAGGGCCAGAGTTGTGCCCTGGTGTCGACGTCTGTTGTGACGGAATTAGACTCGAAACACCATCGAGTGAAACGGAGGACGGAGCACTTATGGGAATGCCCCACATGCTGTGAGGCCAGTTTCTAATCAAGAATCAATAAACCTTTGTTGCATTTAATGGTCAGGGGAAGAAGAGTTTTCTGGAGACAGCTGTTTTGTGTGATGAGTATAATGTGGAATTTGTCGCCTCTTTTATTTCGGTGGTCCATCGTTTTCGAGGTCGGCCTCTAGGTCTACCTGTTTATTTATTGTCCAAGATTCACATCTATATGTTAGAATAGGAGTTATATAGCAGTGAAGAATTATCTTTCTCACCTCTAATGACAATACCATATTACACAATATATATTTCACTTTCCTTAATGTTGTTTTTGTCTGCCTCTATTCAGGATCTTATTTCTGTTGAACTTCTTTTATCTGCTGCAATCAGATGCGCTGATACTTTGGTGAAATAGTTATACAATTTACAAATAAAACAGCGATCACGGTGAATCGTCAAGAATTTGTAGAACTCATAGAGCTACGAAATATTGTTCTGATAAAATGTATACAGTTAGAAGTGGTTTTGTAACAAAGCAAAATTCATCCTCTGTTGCTGCCTCTTCATACGCATATGGTTCTTCAAGACAGTTTCGACTGATACCACAACCACAAACATGAATGTATATACTATTCTGTCGTATCTCACTTCGGACTATAAAAGTAAAAAACATGTAACTACCCAACACTGCAGGGTAAAGCAGTGTAACAGAACAAGACGAAAATTAAACCTTGAAAGGGACAAAGAAGTCCCATATGGCTTCATTTTATCCACAGTAAATTTTACCAAAAACAATCATTTTTACTTATTTATTTGAAAATATACGTGAATTCATAAATAAGCATGTATATTATATTTCTGAAAAGGATGTATGTCAAGTTTTTTTTCTGGATTTTGCATTAATATATGTTGTATTTGAGTATATATCATGTTTTTGTCGTTTTGCAAAATATTTTTTATCAGGTGTTTTGTTGTCTACCCTGTGTAACTTCAACTAAGAATTCCTGATTGATCAGAAACAAGTCAGAGGTTATCAAAGGGTCAGACAGAGAAAATAATTGCATTCCAGATTTCTAGATCAGAAACATACCAAATGCAGAGCTCCTAAATTAAACCAGGATCAGAAACGGAACAAGTTAATATAGCACCAGATGGCATACGTTCAAAGCGGTATGGTCAGAATCAGCTCAATAAACTTAGATTATCAGGTTCTGTGTTTGCTGTGCATACATTTACCACACAAAACACATCAGCACAAATAGAAATTTAAAAAACAAATGTGTTAACAGTGTACATTCTGTTATTTGCGTATTTGTTATATTTTAGTTCGTATAATATCGATAAATAATATATAGTAAGCTATTATATAAGAACAGGACACACTCAGTTAAAGTATCATAGATGCAACATGTTCATAAGGTATATCCAATATATAAACAATGTATGTAATTAATAATTTATAAAAGTACGGAGCCACTGCACAAAGTATGTGAGTTAGAGAATGTTTGTACCTCTGATTATATAGAGAGTAGGGTTATTGATACATTAAATTTTTGTAATTATTGTTTAATGTAGAAGCAGAAGAGAGAGGCCCAATGTTGTGTGTATATGTATACGGCTGTTCCTGTTATCTTGAATCCTAGATTTTTACCCCCACTGCTCTGCGTGGTTGTCAGTACAGCAGCTAATATTTATTCGTCACATTTGTTGTAGTGCTTAATTAGAAAATTTGTCAGCGTCGTGTCATATGTACCGTAACAGTGATCTGTACATAGTGAGACCATGCGTAATCATGCCTATACTTCATTTTCGATCTTGAATAATCCTGATTTTTTTCTTATCAAATGCTTATCCACCGTGCAATTAGAACAGTCTTTCGCAGGATCCAAAAGTAGATCCGTGTGAACCTGACATATTTCTCTAGGGAACAATTTCTCATAGATTTGATAATCTAAACTTGATCTCTTAGCAGGTTTAGTGATGGCATGGAGATTGTCAGCAGATAGAGCTAAATAAAGTTAATACGTTTCCATTGTGGTCACTTCATAGTCCGATCAGTCTATAAATATATTCAAGAAGTAATAAAACAATTCAAGCATTCAGATGATGGCGTAGTGGTAAACAAAAATTCCAATCTACATGGGAAGGTCTCATGTAGTGCTCTGATACCATGACTCCATGTCACCGAGGCAATTTCTAGCATTTTCCAAAAGTGGGGGATATTTATCAGTCTGTAGGTAGACATTAGGTGTGGCATACACTTTATTATGCCTAGTCTTATTGGTGAGGGTTTTCCTAAAGTCTGCATTCCCAAGTAATTTCATCGTATCACATGACATATAGACAATTGGTAAGAGATCACATTAACGACGAACTTTGGTAATAGTATCACCAAACTATTTGAAGCAATACACATGTTCACACTTAATGATCTGACAGATAGATAGTGGTTTAAACATCGTCACTGCTTTCCGGACAAGTTCAAATGGGCTCAGATCTCGTCTTGAGTGTATCCGCCATTACATGTTGACTGAAGGCACTAGAACGCCGTTGATTGGCCATCACTCTTCTCGCCCACGAAACCGCTATTTTCTAGCGACATCACATTTCAAACCAGGTTCCCTTATTCTAGTCATTGAACAAGAGATATCGTCACTTTTGCTGTCATTTGTTCGTACATTTTTCCCAAGGGTGTTCAAAATCCACCGTGCCGCCAATAGCCGCAGTAGCAGCGTATAATCCCAAACTATCTGCTCTCTCATTAAACCGGACTACAGCATTTCCTGGCACAAAATTAAAAAAAATACTTTCCGCACACAGGAATCATTCACCGCATCAAGTCACTGTTCCAGAATGTACCCCGCCAGTAGTTATATACGGATGACTTGATGCGTAGTTGCGTACGCAACATTAGATGGCTCAAAGAGGAAAGTATTGTTGCGCACGCAACAACGCAACATTTAGATGGCTCAAAGAGGAAAGTATTGTTGCGTACGCAACGCGCAACATTTAGATGGCTCAAAGAGGAAAGTATTGTTGCGTACGCAACGCGCAGCATTTAGATGGCTCAAAGAGGAAAGTATTGTTGCGCACCAATGCGCAACATTTAGATGGTTCAAAGAAGAAAGTATTGTTGCGCAACAACGCAACATTTAGATGGTTCAAATAAGAAAGTATTGTTAGCAACACACCAACACACCAGATTGTCAGCCAGTAGGATGGGGCGGCGCGAGATACCCCACCCCGGCCCGATCGGGGGGCGCTCGGATCACCCCCACCAACGGTGGGGGCGCGCGGATACCGGTTCTTCCGCTGAAAATTGTCCACTGTGCTATTTAGCTATGGACTGGTCAAAGAACTAGCATTGGTACTGCTATTATGTGTGGAGTATTTAATGATGAAAATGTATGTGTGTGTGGGTGTATGGGGGGTGTCTGAAACTCCCCATTTTTATCTGTGTTGGTGTGTTGAATAAAAAAAAATAAACGGAAACTTTTCCAGTGTTTTTAGGTACAGGGTGATACAGCAAGGTCAATATCAGTGAAGTTTGTAACAATTTTTTTAACCTGTGCTGCACCTTTAGACTGATAATTCAAGATAAAGAAAATGACACATACATCAGCTGACCTTGTGTCGACCTCAACATTCTAATTATGAAACTTTTCCACACCAGAAATTTTGTCTCGTTCAGATTAGTGGACTATAGCACCCACATTTAAACCATGCGTTGTATTGGTTTATTTATAAAACAGGCGTGTGTGGTGTCTAATGAATGGCCGTGAAATGGTATTTCCATATAAATTAAACCAAGAAACAAACAATTCAACACGTTCAACGAAATATATGAAGAACCCGTTTAAATATATGCCTATGTAGCAAGCTTTATATAAATACACATTGTAAATAAAACTAACATCTATTTAACTAAAGCTGGTAGCATAACGATGGACTAGGTCAGGTAAGCCGAACAGCTGCAAACCATTAAAACCCGGTGTATCTCAATTTAGTCCGTGGTCAGTACACGGAAGCCCAGCGGGTGATAATTAATCAGATAAGCACGCTCACACTGAAACTAGTGTGCACGTTTCTTTAAAACGAACGTTAAGACTATTTTCTCTCTCTCGCTCTTTCTCTCTCTCTCTCTTTACATATGTTGTGTGTTATAAGCAGAGAACTTTTTCTGTTACTTATACAGCGTTTTTGTATTTAGAAACATATTTTTGTTAAAAAGCATATTATTAGTAATATTATAAATTATTATTATATACAAATAATTATTCGTATAATCACGTGTATTTTGAGATATTTGAACCTAGGAAAGAAAATACGCTTCTTCTGCTGGTGTAATCAAAGGTTCTTCCCTTGTGTTGTTATATTCAAGCGGGGTCTCACATTGTAAAACATAAAGGGGGCTTTTAATGTTTTATATCTATTATGTTGAGTTATTTGTTTAACAATGACAATTGATAATACGCATTTGAGATATTTGAACCTAGGAAAGAAAATACTCTTCTTCTGCTGGTGTAATCAAAGGTTCTTCCCTTGTGTTGTTATATTCAAGCGGGGTCTCACATTGTAAAACATGAAGGGGGGCTTTTAATGTTTTATATCTATTATGTTGAGTTATTTGTTTAACAATGACAATTGATAATACGCATTTGAGATATTTGAACCTAGGAAAGAAAATACGCTTCTTCTGCTGGTGTAATCAAAGGGTCTTCCCTTGTGTTGTTATATTCAAGCAGGGTCTCACATTGTAAAACATGAAGGGGGCTTTTAATGTTTTATATCTATTATGTTGAGTTATTTGTTTAACAATGACAATTGATAATACGCATAATATGAGACATGGCTAAGAAGAGTGTACCAACTGATCTGTAAATGCGCTGAAGCATCCGAAGTGCTTAAACGCCGGTTCATGGCACTTGAAAAAACAGCTAAATCAGCAGTATTTGTTATCTTGCCTGTATCATGAACCGCGTCGGTGAATCATCAGCCCTAGCTTGACCGTGTCATGAACGCAGCAGACGCGTCAGTAACGCACGTGCACCCATAATCACCATAAACTGTTACCCCGACCTGGTTATGGTGTGCACAAGCTAACCTAGCACAACAGCTAGTTGTACCTAGTTAAAACTGGTTTTATCTAGTTATTTCCGAAATAGACAAGTCTGTAACAAAAATTTTTGCTGATTCAGCATTCGGCGCACTATAAATACCAGTGATTCTGAAATTATCCGCACTCTAAAAACCACATTCCGACTGATAACAGCGCAGTGTGGCAGACTTTTGAACCTCAGATAAACAGTGTTTATATTCCAAGAAAATGGTGAGTTATATGTTTTAGTATGTATTAGTTTGAGCACATTTTGATCTTTATGTTATCGTCTTTTATATTGTATATGCTATATGTTACCCGTGTATATATATATATATATATATATATATATATATATATATATATATATATATATATATATATATATATATATATATATATATATATACATGGGTTACATATACTGTGTGTGTGTGTGTGTGTGTGTGTGTGTGTGTGTGTGTGTGTGTGTGTGTGTGTGTGTGTGTGTGGGTGAGTTATATGTTTTAGTATGTATTAGTTTAAGCACATTTTGATCTTTATGCTAGCGTCTTTTATATTGTATATGCTATATGTTGCCCATGTATATATATACATATACTGTGTGTGTGTGTGTGTGTGTGTGTGTGTGTGTGTAATATATGCCGACACGCCTGGTTTAGGTCTATGTCGTGTCTCGCTGTGTACTATTATATACGGCTGGTATGCATAGGTGTTATAATTAATTACTATAAAAATTAATAATAGGTATTCATTAATTATGTATCTATTAATTAATTTATTTGTTATATAAATGATACAATATCTTATATAAATAATATAAAAAAAGTAAAAATAAAATAATTAATTAGTGGTCATTAAATTATTAAACACATAGTTATTAGATTATTATATATGTATGTAAATTCCAATCCCGGTGTTACACAATCTATAATCTATGCGTTTATTTATCTTTGGTGTAAAGTCGGTATGGATGTCTGACAATCTGTATTCTGTTCTTCCACAGGCCGCTATCATTCCAGCTAGATTTGTTTGTGCTGTTTGCAATAAAGTTTTCTCACGAAACGCCGATCTTAAACGACATGGGGTTAGTTCACACAATGGAAAACGCTACCCATGCCCAAGGTGTCCACAAATGTACGCGTACCCGGCATCTGTAACGCGCCATATTAAACAGGCTCACATCAGTGAAGTTATTACCACGCCTGTGACAACACAAATGACTTGTGAACACTCGGGCCTGATGTTTGATCTACAGGACACCGATACAATAACACCAGCAATGATTGATACGGTGAAGACTATACCAACAACGGGACTGTCGCAAACCACAGAGACAACACCTGATGTGATTTCCAAAAAACGACATGTAGAAACAGAGGGTGGGCCGGCTAAAAAACATAAATTGGATGAGCTCGTCAGGCTACCGACTGATATTCAGCAACTTTACAGAGACAATTGGGATACCATAAAAACTCATACACGCATACTTACAAAGATGGCACATTATACAATTTTTCATTCACCCACAGAACCCCACATAAACAACTGGCACGATACACTAATAACAATACACAATGCTCAAACTACACGCTATAAGATTAGTTTAACAAAGCACATCATTCTCCGCCACAAGGAGACCCTAGAACCTCGCTTTTTTCATGGTTCCACCAATAACACCTCGGTGCTGGAGAGTCCTGTGATTATAAACAACCGATCGGACATGGATAGATTTATTAGCACTGTTAATGAACTCGACTCTACTAAAGTCGGTCTTAGTGCGCGACCCGACACAAAGTATGAATTAGAGAATATTTGTGCCACCGAATTTTATCTTTATTTTCTATCTAACCATACTCTAGGCTGTTCTTTAGATACACTACCCCCACATATTACAAATAATAGGGGTATTAATATATTACAAAACAACATAGCATCAGGCACACCTTATCACGACAATCTCTGTTTTTTTCGTTGTTTAGCTCTCCATCACAAACACAACATTAGAGCACTCAACATTCCAACACAGAGTTTATTAAGTGACTGGTACACATACCAAGACACAGAACCACAGACCGATTTTTCTGGTGTAACCCTTGACCTTCTACCAAGCTTAGAAGACTGTTACCAACTGAATATTGACGTATACGAATTTGACGAGTTGAATGTCCTGGTGCCCATAGTACGCAGTGGTAGCACATTTCCTAATATTATGGACCTCCTACAACATAAAGAGCACTTTATGTACATCGATAATATTGATCAAGTTAGCCACTCCTTTGGGTGTCCCAAATGTGGGAAAGTCTGGAAAGACAACTTTAAGCTCACTCGCCACGAGAAAACCTGCAAGGGCGGTATCAGCACTGGGGTCTACCCAGGCGGCGTCTACATCCCATACGACACTGTCTTTGAAGAGCTGGCAAAAATTCTACTACTCGAGTTGGTAGATACGGGTTATATCTATCCTTACAGGGCTACATTTGACTTCGAATGCTATTTTGACTCGTCTGATTGTGCTGCAAAGTCAACGAGTAACACGACCTACATAGCAAAACACATCCCCATGTCGTGTTCTGTAGCGTCCAATGTCCCTGATAAGATAGACCCCGTCTGTTTCGTCAGCACAGGAGATCCTCAGAAACTGATCAATAGTGTGCTGAAGTATTTAGTGGAAATCGCTGATACTGCTGGAAATCTCTTAAAAGAACGTTTTGCCGAACATCTCAAGGTCTTGCGTGATGGTGAGCATATTTTAGAGTTGTGTAGACTCGAGGGGTATCTTGCGCAACTGCCTGTGATTGGGTTTAATTCGGGGAAATATGATGTTAATTTGATTAAACCATATTTCGCCCGGTATTTTTTAAAAAACCCCGGCGAAGACGGGGCCTTCGACTTCGCTGTCAAGCGAAATAATAATTTTATGTGCATA
>CM067320.1:59887673-59961504 GCA_034231615.1 Meghimatium bilineatum
CAACGTTCCAATTTTGAAACTGTTCCACGCAAGAAAAGTACACAACCTCACCTTCGAGTGCAGGTATTTACATCCACTGACTGTGATCAATGGCTAATTGAGTGCTAAACAGGAACATACAAATAATAACAAGAATACAAACACACACACATACACACGGGTGAATGTCCATATGATTTATTACGCGAATTAAGTTTGGGTCTTTTAGTATTCGAAAATATGACCATTTAGAATAGGGTGTTATCGCACCAACACAATAAACAGGCACGGGGCGGGTTTAATTTATATAACATGCGTGTTTGACGTCTACTGATCTGTATTGATACGTTGGTTCTATATATATTAATACACAATACACAAATTATTATGAATTTCAAGAAATGTATGTAAATGCTTACTACTTTTGTAATTTGGCACAGTTTTTTTTACAAAAAAACACATGGAAATAAAGGGAGCAGTCAGTGTTAAGTGGTGCTCACGGGTAGGTAACGTAGATCTTATCGCGACAGATAACACTGTTGTAAAGGTACCGACAACGCTGTTTCAACGAAGCTCGCCTGGGTGTTCATTAACAACTATATGGGAGGATGTTGAGAAATCTATTAGCATGTGCATAATGTTTGTTGTGCGCTTTAAAATATTTTGTCGTGAAATAAGGGGAAACGCTATGTTAGATGTAAGAAATTATTGTTATTATACGATATACATACACAGATTTTGTCATAATATAGTAATATACACTATTTATATTGCTTATACACCAAGCTTATAGTATCAACAATGACAGCTAACATGATAAAAGGGGTTACACTGATCATCTGTTGTAAATGACTGTGTTTAATGGTTTCCTTTCTTCATCTTGTTGTTAGTTGATGTATTCGGACCATGTGTTTCGTCGAATAATACCTGACCAACATTTTATGTACAGTTCAGAATTTTAAACTATTTTGTTCAGAATAAAGTAAATGCTATAATTGGTGTGATGCGTATATATATATATATATATATATATATATATATATATATAAATATATATATATATATATTATATATATATATATATATATATATATATATATATATATATATACGTGTGTGTGCGTATTATACACACATACACACATAAACACACACATAGAGCACCATATTTATATCTATCTTGAGAAATATACGAAACTCTAGATACGTATAAGTTAGCACACGGCTGTGTGGTTATATTCAAGCGGGTCGCGCAGTGTAACTCTGATGATAGTGTTATCTTGTCCAGTGTATAACTCTTGTATACATCAGTTGTGGGCTTAGCTTGCTCGACATATAGAGCTCAAAGGATCAGGCCTTCTTCTTTTGTGTATAACCTTTGAATTCTGCACCGATCGATAAACTTAAGCCTCTATGTTTACAATGGTTATATATAACAACTAAATAGACAATACACATATACAACACTAGAACAAGAAAATATTTGACAGACATATGTTTTCAGAGAGATAAAACACACTTTATTTATGGATCGCGTACATTTTCCAAAATAAATAAGAAAAAGAATGGTCATTGTATAATTTTCTGTTGATAGAAAATGCCACAGCTGATTGTGTTTATTGTCTCTTGGTTGTTTTGGGTTTTCTTCTGTTCTGGGTGGTTATAGGTTAAAAATTGATACTGGCGGCTCAGGTACATAAGAAGGCTCATAGTCGGATGTGAGATACATAGATAGGTTACCAAAATATTAATCATTGGTTGCATACATTTTGTTGCATGTATTATCAACTGTGTTCAAAACTGGAGCAGTTGAATCGGGTTTCGCGGCAAAAACACCACAAACTCTATCACATTCTTTCAAAATTACCTCTTGTAGGTCTACGAGGTCTACACAGTCTTGACGACTCATTGTGATTGCTGATACCTTATATTTGCATCACCATAGTAGCGACGAACCTGGATAAGCGGTCTCTTGAACGATGTTACGTCTACAACAGTGATACCTTCACCTAATGGTTTATTATATAGTTGGCTCAAAAAGATAAGTAGCTGAGGAAATCATCTACTTGCACTAGACTTCAATAAACTACGTAACATGTGGACGTCAAACACTAAGAAACACCACAAAAATCTGGGTGTTTAACTCCAACATCATCTCTATTCTATCATATGGATGCGAAAGTTGTAAAGCCGCACAATCCACAGATAAGAGACTAGACTCCTTTGAAAAACAAATTCCTACGTACCATTCTGAATGTTAGTGGAGTGACTTTAAATCTAACACTACTATAAGAGAGGAAAGCAAACAAACCTATATATCTTTCTTCATTAGATAAAGGCGTTGGACTTAATCGGCCATGTTCTCAGAATGAACAGCCTAAGAATTCTCAATCAGTCACTATAGTGGGTGCCACCCGGAGTAAGAAGAAGAGGAAGACCTAGAGAAATTCTACGAAAAACCATTAATAGAGAAGGCATGTCAATAAACCTAAACAACACGCAACAATTGAAAGATCTTGCAACACACAGACAGAAATGGAAAGCTATGATTTCTGCCCTATGCGCCGCCTATGGCCCTGGAGGAACATAAAATAACATAACTTGCACTAGACTGGTAGTTGTTTATGAGGTTTTAGATTTGTTTGTATGTTAAGTATGGGTTTATGCCTCATTTGGTCGAGGCCCGCCTCTTTCAACCTAGGACTGGTGTCCATGTTGGTTATATCGAGGCGGTTGGGGACTTGTGGTTTATGTGGCTTGTCTGCCTGGTTGATGCTAGGATGTGGCTCTGTTAGCCGGTTCGCTGTTGGGCCTCCTAGCGGCAGTCCTTGTATGGTCTATGGCGTGGCTCTGCCTGTCTCCGGTATTGATGGGACTATAAGGTGGTAGTCATTAAAAGGACTTTGTGTTGGATTGGTTGGAGCTCTTTCTTCTGCTATTTGCTGTGTTGTTCCTTCGCTGTGTCGGTCTGGATTATAAGGTGGTAGTCCTTAACGAACTTAAAGGTCTTTCTATTGATTTGGTTGGAGATATTTTCGTCTGCTATTTCCTGTGTTGTTCATTCGCAGAGTGGGTCTATATCACATGTCTGTAGTTGTCTAGGCTGACATTGGCTGTCCAGTATCGGCTGCTGATTGTACCTGTTGAGAAAGATTATTTTGTTGAGGGTTTTAGATAGTAAGAGAGATTTATTTATATATACACAGCGTGGAGTGTGGGGCACGCGATGTCGCATGTGATCACACTACGTGTGTGGTGGTTGGAATTGATATGATTGTTTACATCTGGTACATGCTTATGGTTAGCTCAAGCCAATATGACCTTGTTTGTTTTCTGCTCGGTCACTGCTGGTACATGACTCATGGTTGACCCAATGCTGGTATAAACTTCTCACATAGGACACATGCTTATAGACTTGATATATGATCACACATGGCGTGGAAACGCTGACCCCTACACATTGTTTGTTATCTAGGCAGGGATCGTGTACGCGTGATTTTTGGTTGTCTTGGTCTAGATGCTTGTTTATCCCTTATTTTATTATTCTCTCAGTGTGTGACTGTGAAACGTGTAATACATGCGGCATGGGGGAACCAAACACTTTTAACATTATTAAATAGATCACGGAAAAATGTTGTAGTATACAACTTAGTCATTGGGATGACTCACAAATTTAAAAAAAAAAATGATAGGTCCCGTCTAAAGTGTAGCCATATTTATTATTTCACCTGGAGTCTCATTTCAAAACGTTCGCGGCTAAACAAAGTAACCCCATATAGCATGGCGATCTTCAGCAACAACAGTATAGATAGTTATCAATTTAGCCACTGTTAAAAAGTGAACCTGTAGAATAAACACAAGGAATAGTCATTAGCGAGGATTGTTACAGTTACTCATAGTTATCGCACTTTAGAAAAAAGGTTCATATTCGCTGTATAAAGAGACACTATGATATTCGCATCTTAATCAGTGTTACTCCACCATGAACTGTATATATATTCATAACCCGGTGTAGTAATATCAGGAAGAAAAGGTACCACAACAAAATAGTCCCTGCTCGGCAATGCCATTATTTTTTAAAGGTTCGCCTAGACACAATGAGTTAAATGCTCGATTATCAACTTACAACAACAACAACCAATATATATATATATATATATATATATATATATATATATATATACAAATAATACCTTTCTACGACCCATATGCTTCCGTATTTAGAGCCCGTGCTGAGATGCAATTCCCAGAGGTGCCCCTATTTAAGACAATGACGAAGGTTAGCCTTTTTTTTATTCTTCATGTATAGGTTACAAACTATTACAATTTTAACTGCGTATCGCTCAGGTAATACTACATAACACGCTACTCTATGTGTAGCTTGTTTTTATGCGTTGCGGGTGAGTTAGCTGGTTCGTCAGATTATTAGTGATATCAGTTAATATTGAATGCGACAAACAAATGCCTACAATAATTTGCACTCTTATAGGCGCTACCACTACCGTGAGCAGTTGGTCGTTGCTTTCTCTATAATGAGTGTCTTTTAAACCATACAACAACAAAAATCCAACACGAACACCATCGCCAGTGATAATGCAGATCAATAGATGTCCAGTAGGGAGCATTATTTCTTGGTGTTCAGTTTCGAATGAACTGAAGACTGTGGTAGTAATGACGACAGTGATGGGTTTGTCATACAATGAAGATATATCGATGTCCTCAGTAAGCTGCTTTGTCTTTTAAATCTCCTTTAACGTTAGACACTATCTTTAAAACCAAAACACTTCCTACTATTAAGAATGTTTTGAGTGTTGGTGTTAGTGAAACCATCATCATCAGAGACAAAAGTCATTCGTTAGGCGCAAGTCAGGGACCAATAGTCTAGAATCATGTTTAACATCACTTAGTAAGATTAATGTTGGATGGGATCATTATTATCCTACCACTCCCATCACGGTTGTCACACGGCTAAGGAACGGACATAAAACAGGGTCGTAGAAATGTATCATTTGTATGTATTTATATTGGTTGTTGTTGTAAAGTGGTAATCGATCGTTTAGCTCCAAAAAATAATGTCTTGGACGAGTAGGGACTATGTGTTGTAAGTGGTACTTGTTCTTACTATGATAGTAATACACCAGGTAGGATTATATATACATTTCATGGGTGGAGTAACTTTGATTAAGATACAAATATCATAGTGTCTCCTTATAAAGCGAATGGGAACATTTTTATTTAGTGTGATACATATGTTACTGTAATAATCCTCGCTAATGGCTATTAGTCTTGTATATTCTACAGGTTCATTTTGTTATGGCTGAAGATTCGCATGGTACATGACATGACCATGGAGTTACTTTGCGCTAGCCCCGAGTGGTTTATGAGCCGGCTCCACTGCTTCAGCAAGTCATTTCACCAATATTTAGTAGCAGCCATAAAGGTACGATCGTAGATCACTATGAACCTGGAAGAAATACTGAATATGGCTACACTTTAGACGGGACCCATAATTTCAAAAATCTGTAAGTTAGCCCCAATGAGTAAGTTAAATACTTCACCATTTGTTCCTTGATCTATTTATTAATGTTAAAAGTTATTGGTTCGACAATGCCGCTTGCATTGCAACGTTTTACAATAATACACGTGGAACAAAATAAAATAAAGTCTATTTAATTTTTCTTTGATCTATTTATTGATGTTAAAAGTGGTTTGTACTCCCATACCACTTGCATTGCACCATTTCACAGTTACACACTGGTACAATAATAAAATAAAGGGTAACATTGCTTTATCCCTGTATATACAAGCATCTGGACCAAGACAATCAAAGATCATGTGTACACCATCTGTGCCCTAGATACCAAACAATGTGTAGGGGTCAGCGTTCCCACACCATGTTTGATCATATATCAAGTCTGTTAGCGTGTGACCTATGTGAGAAGTTTATACCAGCATGGTACAACCATGAGTCATGTACCAGCAGTGACCAAGCAGAACACCAAAAACGTCATACTGGCGTGGTGTCAACCTTGAGGCATGTACCAGATGCAATCGATAGAATCGCTACCGACCACTGTGCACGTGGTGTGATTGCATGCGTCACCACGTGCGCCACGCTTCTCGTTGTGTGTGCTCCTGTGTATAAACAAGACTCTCACTATCGAAAACATCACACGCACTACCAGTCTAGTGCAAGTACTGTTATTTGAATAATGTAGAAGGTGAATTCCTCAGCTTCCTATTTTTCCAGAGCCAACGATATGATAAAAGCATTAGGTGATAGTGTTAATGATGTAGCCGTAACATCATTCAAGAGAACGCTTATCCAGGTTCGTCACTACTATAGTGATGCAAATATAAATTATCCAACTTGAACCGGCATCGCAATGAGACTTCAAGACTTTGTAGAGCTGGTAGAGGTCGATATAAAAAAAATTGATAGAGTTTGTGGTATTTTTGCCGCAAAACCCGATTCAATTGCTACAGCTTCAAACAGAGTTGTTAATACATCAAAAATTATGTATACATCCAATGATAAGCATTTTGGTAACCTATCTATGTATCTCACATCCGACTATGATCCCACTTATGTACCTGAGCCGCCAGTATCAATTTCAACATACAACCACCCAGAAAAAAAAACTTAATCCACCAAGAGACAAAAACACAATCCGGTATGGCGCCTATTTATTAACAGACAATTATTCCATTATCATTCCTTTTATTATTTATTTTGGAAAATGTACACAATCCATAAATAAAGTGTGTTTTATCTCTCTGAAAAAAAATTTCTGTCAAATATTTCCCTGTTCACGTGTTGTATAAGTGTATTGTCTGTTTAGTTGTTATATATAACCTCTGTAAAACCCAGAGGCCCAAGGTTATCGACGGGTACAGAATTTAGAGGTTATCCACAGATCAAGAAGACCGGATCCTTCGATCACTATATGTTATCTAGCTGAGCATAGAACCGATTTATACAAGAGATATACACAGGCCAAGATATAACTATCATCATGGTTTTTTTCCCCGTGAGAGCTGCTTGAATATAACCACAAAAGAGATGTGTTAGTTTATACGTATCTGGAGTTTCGTATGTTTCTAAAGACAGAGGAAAATATAATGATGTGTGTATGTGTAATACCTTTATATATATATTTTCTTCTTCTTCTTCGTTCGTTCTCAAACTCCTGCATATTAGCAAGATGTAGTTCGGAGAACGGAATGCTTTTTGTCATGGTTTACATCATTGCTGTGATATCTGCGCCTTTCAGCCTGACACATCCGACATCAGCATGGCTTTGGGTCACTGAACCTATATTGGATGGGACAGCCAGCTCCATTACATAACCTCCTTAGTCGCCTTTTACGGTATGCATGGAAGGTAAACAGTGTTGTTATTCTGTTTTCCCCTTCCGGGACTCGGCAACACACGGTCGATATATACATATATATCGCACCAATCATAGTATTTTACCGTATTCTGGACAAAGTAGTTTAAAATTCTGAACTATACATAAAATGTTGGTTAGCAATTATTCAACGAAACACGTGGTCCGAATACAACAACTAACATGTTGAAGAAAGGAAACCCTTAAACACAGTAATTTGCAACATATGATCAGTTATAACCCCTTTTATCATGTTACATGTCATTGTTGATACTATAAGCGTGTGTATACGCTTTTTATGTAGAGTATTTTATTATATTCTGACAACATGTGTGTATGTATATCGTATAATAGTAACAATAATTTATTATATCTAACATAGCGTTTCCCATATTTCACGACAAAATATTATAAAGCACAAATCAAACATTTAAACACGTGCTTATAGATTTCTCAACATCCTCCCATATTGTTCTTAATGGACACCCTGGCGAGCTTCGTTGAAACAGCGCTGTCAGTACTTTTACAACTTCGTTATCTGACGCGATAAGATCTACGTTACCTTCCCGTGAGCAACACTTAAAACGGACTGCTCCTTTTATTTCCATGGGATATTTTTTTTTAAATCCTGCCAAATTACAAACGTAGTAATCGTTTTTCATACATTTATTTAGTGTATCGTGTATTAATGTATATAGAACCAACGTATCAATACAAATCATTCGACATCAAACACTAATGTTTTGTAAATACAACCTACCCGTGCCCGTTTATTCTAAATGGCCAATTTTTCGAGTACTAAAGGAACTAAACTTAATTTGCGTAATAAATAGACATTCACCCGTGTGTATGTGTCTGTTTGTGAGTGTGAGTTTGTCTTCTTGTTGTTATATGTATAGGCATATTTAGCACTCACTAAACCATTGTTCACAGTCAGTGGATGTAAACACCTGCAACCCAAGGTGAAGTTGCGTACTTGTCTCGCGGGGAAATGTTTCTTAATTGGAACGCTGCGCACTTTTGTAGCGTGGAGAAGTTTTACAATTGGAACGCTGACCTTTACTGACACAGGCGGGTGAATGTGTCGTTATATTGGTATATTGACCTCATTTCGTGGAAGTGGGAAAATTCTTTTGAAACACCGATCTTCACCAACATAATTGGGTCAATGTAGGGTTATGTTGGTAGTGGAAGAATTCAGGTACGCTTTCTATCGACATCTAGGTTACAGATTATGTATGTGTGATTTCGTTTATTTTGGAATATCAGGCTAAAGTGAATATCAGCATAGAAATTATACCTTCTGCAATAACCTTCATAGATGTTGGCATGTATGATTGATGGTGACATCGCGTGCGATGTTTTCCGTGGCGCAATACTGGGTTCAACCAACTCCGTGATGGTAGTGATTGATGAGGCATCACGGCGTCGCTACGGTGTTTATAGAGATCTAGGTCACAGATGTTGTGTGCAATTTCTATTATCTTGGAATATCAAGATAAAGGTGACTTTCAGATTAGGAATTTGACCTTGATTGATAGTGACATTGCTGAAGGTAAAATGTGACCTTTTATGGATTCATCCACCGCAATGCGTGTTGGCCCACACCACATGCGGTACCTGACTGAGATGTTTGTTGCGTTATGTCTGTTTACTGCAATACTGCACCATTCGGTCGATAGAATGTGACCAGACTACATTACTATACTCTTGTTTCCAAACAAACTGCGTGGAAGTGTCCTACTTGAGTCGTTCCTAATGCATAGAGCGCCATCCTGGAGTCGTACCTGAGGCGTCGATCGCCATCTTCGAGTCGCACTTGCGGCGTAATTACGCATCTACGTATTGAGTTGCTGGTATCACCATACTGGCTTGATACAATACGTCTTGGAGGTAAGGTGAAATTATAATTTCAACATAGCAATAATAAGTGCATTGGAAACATGGATTTGCTGGAGAGAGGGTGACTGTCTTAACATTACACTACTATGCTTCCTTAGTGTACTATATGTAGGTGTCGAAGTCAATGATTGTTTCGTCTAAATTCATTTAGACTTTGTCTGAGACTGTCGCTCGTGTGTTGCTGGGGCCCGAAAGTTTTTTCCTTGCATGTCGTAAAAGGCTACTAAGGAGGTTATGGGATGGAGTTAGCAGTCCCATGCCATATAGGGTCAGTGACCCAAAGCCATGCTAATGTCAGATGTGTCAGGCCGAAAAGCTCAGATATCGAAGCAATGCTGTAAACCATGACACAACAAATTCCGTTCTCCGGACTAATCCGGAGATCTTGCTAATCTGCAGGAGTTTCAGGACGAACGCAGAAGAAGAAGTCTGTGTCTTTGGTTCTCAGTAAGTGACCCCACTTCGAGATTACATTTTTTACAAGGCCTATTCGTGTCTAAATATCATTGCATTTCTTTACAAGCCATGCATGTTTTTAAAAGCATTATCGCTATAATTATTTATGTGATCCACCCCCCTTGCTCTCTTCCGTAAGGTTGTGTTGCAGCAAACTGAAAATGAGTTCTCTTTGGTGCCATTCACATCGCATGGGCCTCTGGGTGGTTCAGGTAACCCACGCTTAAAACCACTGGTCTAATATACTAACAATCATTAAAAACGCACCGAAAGCATGGCTTGTTTTTGACCTTCAGATTTTGTTTATTTCAGAGATTTCTAAAGCACATGAATATACAATGGTTAATTTTAATGGTGTGCGTTTTATTGTCGTTGTCATCGTTATCTTCCAATTTTGTCTGCTTCCCGTGCAAAATATACAATTTCTTAATTCGAGCCATATTACTAGTCGAAGAAAGTTGAAATTTGGCATTTACATTAGTAGAGAGTCAGAGAGTAAAATCTATTGTTTCCATCGAAAGAAAATGTGTTTTTGTGTTTGCGATAACTATAATTTCGTCACAAGAGCGATGACAGGATGTTGTATGCTGAGGAGTGGTATTTTGACCAGAGAAGTTGCCAGATATTTTAATTGTGATCATTTCACTATAGTGTGACTGAGTGATCAATTTCTGGCTACAGATACAACCAATATCTGTCCAATGCCTGGCTAACCTCGTGTAACAAGTGTAGTTTAAGATCACCATTGATACATCTGCGCGACGGCTTCTTATAACTTACACAGCAGATGATGCACACGGTACTAAGATACTTGTCAGCACAAACACGGTGCGACGGAGACTTCACTTCATTGGATTGCAAAACAGACGCCACAACATTCGTAGTATCATTACTAGACGTCACGGGAACAATAGACTTGCTTGGGTCAAACACAATATTGGTCGGCCAATGGCAGAATGCAGATCAGCAATGTCATTTACAGATCGGATAATGCACATGTGTCATCCCCCTGTAGAAAGATTTGCGGATGCACGTGTAATCCACGATGTAGTCCAGGAAGAAGGGTAGATATGTGGGACAGAGTCTACTATGGCCACCGAAAGCACTTTACGTTTTCAGAATTAACGTAAAGGTTGGCGTTTACGATAACCAAATATTGGGTGCTATTGTAGCGCCATTCTTCCTAAATCATCCAGGTCTTCTTATTCGTCGTCGCTCGTCCTACAAAAGATGTTTGTAGCGTTATGTCTGTGGGCTGCGATACTACACCTTCCTCGATAGAATTTGCAGGCTACATTACTGTACTCTTGTTTCCAAACACACTGAGTGGATGTGTCCTAGGATCTTAGTCAGTTGTGTTCGTTGTACCTTATGCGGTAGTTACTGGCTATGCGTCGCTAGTCCCTAGCAACGCTGTTATGCTTGGCATCTTAGGTATATCCAGATCTAAGAATCTTTAAGTGTCGGCTGCAAAACTTAAAAGAGACCAAGTGCCCGTTACAAGATACTGACATACCGCAATACGCGATGCCAAAGGTTAGCATCGATCTAGCAAGACCGTTTCCAGATACGTGGGCGGGAAACCAGTACATAGTGCAATTCACTGACTGTTACAGCAGGTGGCCGGAAGCCTTCGCCGTAGCAGACAAAACTACGTTGACGTTGGTGAATTTGGTCCTGACTGAGTTTATTCCAAGACACAGCTGTCCCCAGATTATACTAACGGACAACGTGGGCGAATTCACTTCCAAGAAATACGAAAAGACCTTAAGGTCCCTAAACATCAGGCACGTGACCACCTCAGTTTATTGGCTGCAAGCCAATGGAATTAACGAACGTCAGCATAAAACGCTGACGGACGTTCTCGCCAAGAGCATAGGAGGAGATGACAGAAATTTGGACGTACACCTCAATCAAGCGCTTTCGGCCATCAGGACTAATTCAAATGAGAGCACGGGGTTCTCCCCGTTCTTCCTTCTGCATGGTAGAGAACCTATGCTTCCAATAGACTACATTCTGAAGCCTAGACGCAAATACATGGGAAAAGATGTGGTAGAGATCACGTTGCAAGAAATGCACAAAGCCCACAGAGCGGAGTTTGACGAATTTGAAGGCAGAAGAAAGGAGGAAGAAGTACGCTGACAAAGGAGCCTAGCTTCAAGAATTCGCAGTATGCGACAACGTGTACAATATTAAAAGCACTGCAGAAATGCAAAGCTGGAAGAGCACTGGGAGAAGGGCTACGTCGTGATAGAAAGAACAGGTCCAGTGTCATATATCATAAAGCATAATAAGAAAAAAAGAACGGTAAGGACGCAGGTACAACACCTACAGAAGAACCACAACCTCCATGACGTGTCTAGAGCAGAACCCAGGGTTCGGAGGAAATGCCAAGATACATACACCGTGGCTTTGAGCGACGACGCCGACGATTATTGGAACGCCGGCTACATGGGCAACATCGGAACGGTCACCGAAAGGGTAATCACGGAGGCCGAACTGAGCGAGACTGAAGAGGTTCAGGAGCCCATACCAGATTCCAGGCTGGTGGATGTGACAGCCACTGAAGGACATCCGGACCAGGTGACGTCAAGCGAAGAGGACGAGGAAGACAGCGCGTCATACCACGACACTGATAACGACGAAGTCTCAGCGGATAACGACACTGTTACAGACGAGTGCGAGTCAAACGACAGCTCCGAGACACAACCGGGGACTCACAGTGAGATAGTTGAAGCGGTGGCACCACCTCAGCCTGCGGCGGACAGTATGGAGGACGCACCTTTTCGGAACACTCGGGCCGCGAGAAGACAACGGAACGACGTTGCAGACACCATTAATACCCAACCTACGATACAGTCGGTAAGAAGGAAACCGAGGAATGAGACATCGTTCAGATTAGCTCGCCAGATCGTTATAGGCACAGATCATATGACACAGAACTAAGATCGGAGACAGATCTCCGAACTAACCAGGAAGAAGGCGGAGGTGGTTTTTATGTAGTTTGTACATAATGTCCCATTGGACGTACATAGTTAATACATAGTTATAGATTGATAGAAGACAGAGTGGATGGAGGGATCACTATGTTCATCTATTTTATCCGGAAAATGTATGCTTGGCATTCCGCCTCAGCAGAACTAAGTATAGACGTAGATTCGCAACGACACAAAGCCGCATAAAGTTTTTTTTGTTGTGAATATGGGGCCATTGTAATAGCATCGTGTATGGCAGACAATTTGTTTGTACTAACACTGGAATGGCAGATTGGTTGTTTGTAATAACATCAGGCGATATGGCTTCAAGCAAGCTGTGAGAAAAAGACCGAAAGAAATATTGTTTGCACAGAGACCAGTCTGAGACAAGCTAGTACGCTTTAGGTAAGGCAAATATTAGTATCACAAATATGTATCTCACTCGCTCAAACAAAAAGGAGACGACATGAAATCTACAAATCTACATTCACGAAACAGTCAAAAGAATATTGGTCGCCACCGATGAATACATATCCCCCGCATGTGTTGTTGACACGTCGATTACGCGGTACCCGGAGTGGTCAGAAGGAATGAGTAACGAGCATCAATCAATCAATCAATAAACCCGTAACCCTTCAGGGTCGTAGGGGTACCACATTGGATGTCTCAGCACACAGAGTCCTCCAGAGAATTCTATCCTCAGCGATGCGGATGAGTGTGGAAATATCTTGCCCTGTCCATTCCTTGATGTTGTCTGTCCATGTCTTTATTTGGCCTCCTCTGCTTCTTCCACCCTCGACAGTTCCCTGCAGTATTGTTTTTGACAAGGAATCGTGCCTGCATACATGTCCGAACCATGCTAGTTTTCGTCGTTTCACTATTGAAAGCAATGGCTCCTGGACACTTGCACACATCTCTACTTTATTTCTTACGTACACATTGGTCTTATGTTCCCTATAGGAAATTCGTAGAATTCTTCTGTAGCATTTATACTCGAAAGCCTGTAATCTTCTCTCCATGTCCGCAGTGAGTGTCCAACTCTCACAACCATACAACACAACAGAAAGCACCAGCGACCTATACAGTTCGATTTTCACTCCAACACTGATGTTGCTTTTCCAAATCACAGTTAGCCTTGACAATGACGCTAAAGCCATCTCCAGCCTTATTTTTAGTTCTGCTTTGCATTTACCATCGCTGCATATACTGGATCCGAGGTATTTGAAGGTATTCACCTCTTCAAGCTTGTGTCCATTCATCATGATATTAGTCTGGTTTTCTGTGTCTCTGCTGTTTACCAAAATTCTGCTCTTATCTGAATTGATTTCCATTCCTTACTTGCTGGTAACTTTTTCTAACTTTGATGTTAATTCTTGCAATGATTGTTCTGACCCAGCTATAAGATCAATATCATCAGCGAAACGCAAGTTGCAAATAGGGCGACCTCCGATCGATATAGACGTGTTGTAGTCATGCAATGTTTCTTGTATGATGTGCTCTAAGTATATGTTAAAAAGTACTGGGGACATTACGCATCCCTGTCGAACTCCCACAGTTGTTTTGAAGAACTCTCCAATTGTATTGTGTGACAAGACAGCACTATTTGCATTTTCGTACAGAGCTTCAATAATGTCTATAATTGTGGTGTCAAAATTAAATTTCCTTAGTATGTGCCACAGACCATCATGCCAAACACGATCAAAGGCCTTTGTAAAGTCAATGAAGTTGTGGTATAAATCACGTTGGTGTTGAATATGTTTTTCGATTAGTGTTCGGATGTTAAATATTTGTTCAACGGTGCTTCTGTTTGCTCTGAAGCCAGCTTGTTCTTCTGCAATTATTTCTTCCGACTTGTGTTTTATTCTGTTAAGTAGTATTTTGAGCATCACTTTACTGGGGTGTGTTATAAAGCTAATTGTTCTGTAATTTGTACACACTTTCAAATTTCCTTTCTTGGGAATTGGTATTATTAGTGATTGTGTCCACTCAGTGGGCCATTGTTTTGTGTTCCATATATTTTGGCATATTTTGGTCATAATATTTACCACATTAATGCCCCCGTATTTCAACAATTCTGCTAGAATGTTGTCTATACCAGGTGACTTCCCTCCTTTCAATGTTCGTATGGCCTCTTTTATTTCATCTACTAGAATTTCTGCATTTCCTATTTCTCTGTTGTTTAGTTCAGAATTCTGTAATATCGTGTAGTCAGGATTACACTTGCAGTTATACAGCTCCTTGCAATACTCTGTCCATCTTTTCACTATACCTGTTGTTTCATTGAGTATCTTTCCGTGTTTGTCTTGTATTGTAGATATCGTTGGTCTATTTGGCTGTGTTATCTTTCTTAGAGTGTCGTATGCTACCTTACTGTTTCCGCGCTTAATACCTTCATTGATGGTTTCGCATTTTTCCTCTAGCCACACTTCTTGTGCTTGTTTCATTTTCCTTCTGATGTTTTTGTTTATTTTGCTATATTGCCCTGACATTTCAGGGGCCTCTTTCTTAATCTTTTTCATTTCTCTCCGTTCGTCACACAATTTTAGGATGTCATCTGTTACCCAAGGTTTGTGTGTTATTCTTCTTGTCCCTAGTATTTCTGTTGCTGATTCTAATAAAGTTCCTTTCATGGTTTCTGTGAGAGAATTAACATCTTCATTTACAAGGTTTAAAGCTGCAAATTTTCCTCCCACTGTTGCCTCAAATGTCTCTGCTATTTCTGGATCTTTCAATTTTTCTAAATTAAATCTTAATCGTGTGCATTTGTTTTGCGTATGATTCTTTTTCAACTTAATTTTGATCGTCAATAGAACCATATCATGGTCACTACCGATGTCTGCTCTTGGAAAAGTTCTTGTTTGTGCTTTGTTTATGCTGGACTTGAATTTTCTCGGTGTAAGAATGAAATCAATTTGATTTTGGAGCATGCCACATAAAGAGCATAGAAAGTGACGAAAAGAATTTTTGACACTGTTTTTCCTTGGCAACGAAATCGGTTTAGCATAGAGGCGCAAGTAATAAGTGGAAAGACGGAGTTTTTATACGACAGAAGTAGGGGCGTATTGCCCACGCAGAGAATGGACAACGTGTGTTGTTGTATGACCAGAGGGATCAAGTTCTCATTGGTTAGAGGTTTTCCTCTGGGGGAAACGGAAGAGGATAGGCGGAGTCAGAAAACCAAAGTTCTTATTAGCGGAATTTTTTTTTTAGGAGGAGCAGAGATATAAGACAGAAAGACTTAGCTTGGGATGAGAGCGCCTCGATATAACCACTATGGACACCAGTCCTAGGTTGAAAGAGGCGGGCCTCGACCATATGAGGCATAAACCCCTACTAAACAAACTTGGGATGAGAGTATTCTTCGGACAGTCAGTGCTTGCCTCCCAGGAGAGACAAAACAGTCCGAGTTTGAGTCTCGCAGCAGAGACAGGGCAGTTGAGTCTCCGAGTAGAGACAGAGTATCCGAGTCTGGTCTCCCGGGTAGAGACAAGAGGATTTGAGTCTTAACAGGCAGTTGTGTATAATATCGAAGACTTAGCTTATAACCCGAGTGGTACAATTCATGGATGTGTTATCGTAAGTTATAATCGGCGATTATTATATTCTTGCCCAGTTGCAGACAATTTAGGATTAGTCTACTGAGTTGAGGACCCGACTCGAATAAGACTAGATTGGGACTTGTGAGTTACAAGTCAAGTAAATTATAGAAGAACACGTGTTAACCCAGAAATAGGGATTGACATAAGTGTTTATTGCCTCTCTTACGAGTATGATGCTATTAAGTGATGTATTTCCACTTGTGTAAATAGACTTCGTATTCTTGTGAGACAATGAGTGATTTGGTTAATTGATTAATGTCGAGCAGTATTACACAGATTTAGACCTGTTCACAGCACCAGTATTCCAGTAAGTCCTAAAAGACATTTCTTCCATCGCAAAATATTGTGACCCTGAAGAACTTCTTTGAGTCACACTATGTTGTCCAGGACAGACAGTCAACTATATGTTTTCGGTAACAAGTTTGTTTCTGTCACACCAGGTGCAGATCTTCTTAATGTTACATCAGCAAGATAACGCTAGGCCACACCAAGCAAACATTACCAGGAATGTCTTAGTTCAGCAAACTTTTCGTGTACTGGATTGGCCTACGATCACTCCTGACTTGAATCCGATTAAGCACACGTTGGATGAACTGAACACAGGGATCCACCAGCAAGTCATCAGCAATGTCCGTGATCTTAAGTGAACAATCATTACAGAATGGGCTCGCCTACCCCCAATATTTTTTTCAGACACAGTGCAATAGTATGACACGCCGATGCCAAATTTATATTGATGCTACAGGTATTATATATTACATAGTATTAGTGATGTCACTGACCTATTGATAGTGAATGTGCTTTTTATAACCTTAGTGTAGACAATTGCTTAGGTAACGGTCCTGAATTTGTGTACTTGTTAGAAAAATGCACATTTGGCTCCATAATGGACTAGATTTACACATGTACTTTTTGTGTATTGTAACTTCAAACAAGCAAAACGAATTTATGTGCTTAAAACTAAGTGGTGCGTTATTAATGCTTGTTGATATATATATATATATATATATATATATATATATATATATATATATATATATATATATATATATATATATATATATATATGTGTGTGTTTGTGTGTGTGTACATATATAATGCTGTAATTACAACGCACACGTGAGCTCAGATCACATTACACAAATTTGATAATGTGCAAGATAAGACGCCATTTGAGTTATTCTTCTCAGCAGAGTCACAATTATAATATTGTCATGTCATGCAGTAGCCTTTAACCAGATATAAATTATGCATTGATACCGAAAGAAGAATTTAAACTCAACATTTATGGATACAATCTAAAGTGCTAATGGAAATGCAAATACAATGCTAATGTTCATAAGATGATATAATAGGAAGTGGTCACATGAGTTGTAAGAATGTCCTTTCGCCCTGATAGTATTCAATAAATGTACACCTAACCGCTGATTTGTACACTTTATATGAATTTATAAATCTGATAGATCAGAGAAATGAATATTTATATTAATGACCAAACTGTCGTTATGTTTATTCCTAATCAAGAAACAAGGTGTCAACTCTATTCATTAATGTGATAATACACAATATAACTGAACATGAATATATATCTCATCTCAATAATTGTCCGATATTCATTCTATGTCGAATCAGAGATACGATTTGACAGATTTCCACCATCGCTTTCCTCGATTTAACGGAACTATGCTGTATAAAAATGTTTTCATGAAATATCGCATACAAAAATATATGTATATGAAATAGAAAACTATTTTTTATGGGTAATGTTATCGTGGAAGGTAGTCTTGACTGGCTTAATAGTTCTGCGACCTCTATTATTTTGATGGTTGTAGAGTCATGATATAACAAAACAAAACTAACGTCAGCCATTGAACGTAGAGTATCTCGCAATAAGGGATTTTTTTCTCAATCCCAAAAGTTTCGCAAAAAATTTCTTAGTAAGGGGAGTTAATAGACAATCTAGGTATTCGTTTCTTTTTTCAGTGTTCAGGTATTGATTTTATTAGGAGGAACAGGCTTCTGTCCGCCACGAGGGAGAAACATCTGATTGCTTTTAGGCCCACAATGAAGTCAGACAGGAATGCATCACCTCAATACGCCTGTTCAACATATACACAGAAAACATGAAAATGTACGAGAAGACCCACATTATGAACATCATCAACCCTTTATTATCAGAAGGAATGAGATTACAGAAATAATGTATGCAGATGACATCGTCATAATTATCAAGGAATACCACTGGTTTAGATCACAAGATTATCTCAGTAAGACATCGTAGCGAATTTCAGTAAGACGTCGTAGAAAAACCCACGTTTTTTCCTAATGCACATAAAAAATGTGCATGAAAACAGAAATCAGCTCATACCTATAATAGTCATTAACGAAGATCAACTAGAAAATAACAGAAACGGACACCACATGCTGCAAGGGGTGCCACAATTACGCTTAGGTCAATCAGTTCATTTTTTATTCAGTAAGTATGTTGATATCAATTGAAATATTTAGGTACAATTATTACAGCAGATGGAAGAAGTTCAACAGAAATAAGATGCAGAATAGGAAAGACAAAAACAACATTCAGAAAAATGAAAAATATACTGTGTATTATGACCTTGTCATTAGAGGTGAGAAAGAGAGTTCTGCAGTGCTATATAACCCTATACTAACATATGGGTGCGAGTCTTGGACAATAAACAAACTGGAAAGTGGGAAATTAGAGGCAACAGAGATGTTGTTCTACAGAAGAATGTTGAGAATACCATGGACTGCCAGAAAAACTAATGTAGAGGTGTTAAAAGAGTCAAATGCGATACGGACCTTAATCAACAATATAAGAAAAAAAGGCAATATTCTTTTTTTGGCCACTTCATGAGATAGGCACGTTTAGAGAACATAGTCACAACAGGTAAAATTGAAGGCAGCAGAGACAGAGGGAGACAACGTGGAAAAATATTAGAAAGTTTGACAAAATGGCACGGCAAGGAAAGAACAACGACTTTGATATATAATACTGTAGACAGAGAGCTGTGGAGAGCCATGACCGCATACGCCAGCCGGCATGGCACCTTATGATGATGATGAAGATATGTTGACAGATCTGCAGATATGGCTCATCTATAATTTCCTGTCATCTAAGAGTCTGTTATCTTCACATTATAGTTAAATCTGCCATGTGAACGCCTATTAAGTGTCGTTCTTACTTGCAGTTTTCTGTTGTGTACGCTGTCTTTATAGATACCTTTCAGTATATTTGAACCAGTAAATATAGGTGTCTCCATTCATTATCCAAACTTCATTACCCAGTTCCTGGATTTACCTGTTGGATTTTAGTTTTGTGCAGTAAGTACATATTAAGTTTTTTATGAAAAAACAAAGGAGAAATGTTAACCTTCCTGCATATCAGCGTCATCCAAATGGCTTACCAGATCTTATATTTTTCCATCAGAAAAATTAGACACAAGAGAAATGCGAGAAATACATGCAAGAAATGTCGTGACATCTTTTCACAATTGCTAGGTTGTCAGTCCATGTATCAACTTGACTACATGATTTAGTCACCTCCTACAACATGCGTGGTAGGAACACAGTAGGTCCAATCTTTTTACTCTTCATTGAAAGACCTTCACACGGCTATCACATAGGATATATATATATATATAGGTATAAATCATATTATCACAAATATAATAATCAATTGCAAAGGCAATGTCTGTGTTCTCAATTTTATTTGCGTACATCAGCATTATAAACATTAATAATGATGTGTAATTCAGGTGTAAATATTGCTAAAACAATATAGCGATATCTATTTTTTAATGTAGGAGTTCACATCCCACATAATATATATATATATATAATGCATCAAATAGTGTAGCTTTTTATGTAAACGCATCATTATATGATGATCCAAGCTGTGCTTATTGTGTTCTCTCCTAAGACAATTCCAAAAGATCAGATTTATGTTTCCAGGTGACAAATATTTACCTGTTACAAGATAAAACCACATTATATTGCAAATGTAATAACATGTCAAACATGGATGAGAGATGAAACATTAGAGAAAATGTCAGAAAGAAAAAATCCCAAAATACTAAATTATAGATTATAAGATACGTAGCATGTTCAGATAAATGGCTAGAATCAAAATGCATTTAAATAGAGGATATGGCAATACAAACGAAGACAAAAATAATGAATAAGTAGCTATGGCAGATCACACATAAGAAGTATTTATAAGATGGACATATTATGTGAACGAACTGTTTGAGGGCCGACCAACGGAACAATTCTACAATACACAACAATGTTGGACCAGCAATACTTAAAGCCGACGTAGAAAATACAATAAAATCCATAAAATGTGGAAAGGCTGCAGGCTCTCACAACATTAAAAAAAAAGTCAAGTAACCCACATCATTTATTAATGTCGTAGAGGTGTGAGATGTTAGGGATCATACATTTCAGTTGCTCTGCAAATGAGGACGGTAACCATCTCCCCTCCCTCGCAGCTTCCCTGATTAATCAATAACCCATTTAAATCTGGGTCGACCAGGGAGCCGTTGCAATCGGAAAAAAACATTTCCGCCTCAACTGGTGAATGAAACCAGGATCACTCATATGCTAAGCCAGTGCGCTAACCACTGCGCTACGCGTCTCCCCAACAACATACCAGCAGTCATAAAAAAACTGTAAATGAATTTGGTGTCGATGACATGAAGCAACTTGCAGACTGTAACATAGAATTTGAGACCATCAAACACCTACTACTGCGGTGCTCAGAACTAATGGACATCCGCCAAGAATTACCAGCACCGCTCTCAACTGTATACAGCTCTCTACAACCCTGCTCAATAGCTGAGAAGAACATGTGCAATCGAAGGTGGACTATGAGATGTTAAAAGCTCTCTGCTCACAAGAAAAGGGATTAAATCATCATCAGCCGTAATATGTTCCTAAATGTCTCGCATGGATAGCTGTCTGATGATGCTAATGATTAAAGTGAGCATTTTCCTTTAGTTGTAAGCTGGTAGCTCTTGACAACACATGCCCCTTTTGACAAAAGCACACGTTCTTGACAATTGCCTAATTCACCTCATAGTTATAGTATATTTCATATTGAAGATTAATAGATTTTCCTTTCACGAATACATTGCTCAATTCACCAAAATTCATGAGACCAACGGGAATTGAACTAGTCCGATCAACGGCACCAAAACGACTAGCAACTCTCGTTCACGGGTTTTTCCGTACTTGACTAATGCATATCCTAAAAAAATGCTATTTTGTCTAGACATTGAAACTGTGCACTCAAGTCACTGAGAACGTACCAGTTGAGACAAGGACTATTACAACAACAACGAACATCCCGTTCATGTATTGAAGTATCCTCAGTAACAACAAAAATATAGCATATAACATGCGTATTGGTTCTACAATGGCCAATAGGTCTTCTTGTAAACATGGATAACAGATATAGGCAGTACAATTTTTTTCTGCAAATAATTGCTTATACAAGTGAATTCAAGAATGAAGCTAGAGGATAAATTAAAAATTCCGGAGACCATCGGGAATTAAACCAGTCCGTTCAACGGCACAAAAACGCCTAGCAAACCTTGTACACGGGTTCAACGCAACCAGTTTGAATTTATAGCTCAATTCACGAAGAGAATTTAAACATGCTTAATATGTGGTATGTCCGCTCAATATTGAGGATCAGGTGGCAGGATACGGTTTCTAACACGCGAATCATGTACTGGGAAAAGATAAAGTTATTGAGCCAAGATACCGCTATCTCCAAGGCATATGTGTTTACTATTCTTTGATCATGCGTGAAGAATGGGCAAACGACCACATTCACAAGGATTTTTATCTTTGCTGATTTCTCATCTGGTGTATGGTAAATGGACAGAACAAATATGATACATAAGGACATCTGCAAAACAACCATTAACGATTTAATGTTCACTCCGAACTGACCGCTGAGTGTGTGACATGGAGTAAAGATTTACCCGGAATCTTTCAAGCGTCTAAAGGATAAATGCACTATGACGCAGAAGGAAAGCCACGCAGACGAAAGTTACTTTCGTCCATAAACACCGACGTGTTACGTGAATTCTATTTTTACCCCTTTATTTAAACGAAACAAAAAAAAATCAGTTACGAAAGAACATGTAATTTTAGGCTCGTCGTATTTAATTTGTAATTTTTACATTAGCCTGCTTTCTGACAACACAGTTTCTGACTAAACAAAAACGAATAACAACACCAACATCAACAGCATCGTAATCGTCAATATTAAAAACAAAAACATGTTAAATCTTTGCAGGAAGAAAGCATTCTATGACTTACGGAAACTTTCATAATGCAGGAACATTCAGATTGTGGTTTGCATTACGTACAGTCCAATCAGAAGCGAACAAATTATTAGAAGGTCATTGTGGATTAATTTTCGATCTAAATGAAATAAAACAATAGTAATCATTGGAGAAACAACCGTATGGTTTAGTTGTCTACATATGTCATAATTATAGTAACACACATTTAAATGTGCATTTATATTGATCCAAATAACCTGATAACACATCATTATTCTAAACTATTGTGAGAGGGCATTCTCTTTACGTTTACAAGTTTGATCAGTTGCAAAAATGTAAAAAAGAGCGGACAAATTTAACGCAATCAATGCATGTGACCCTATAATAGGACATATTATATAGAACTGATATATCTGCTAATCGAACCCAGAATCGACTTGCTGATAATTCGATAGATAGCAATGGTATTAATGTCCACACCTGTCGCTCTGAGAATGGGATCCTGAAAATCAGAGATCAGAACTATAACATAAGCCCCAGCACTACCTGTATGGTTACTTTGACATGGTTTTATGGATACATAAACAAACATGGAGAGAAACTAAAGCAATAGCACATTATCCATATCATGGACACATAGTCACATATGACGGCAGATGTGAAACTGAAGTTAAAAGGATAATAGAATGGCTAAAAGTACTTTAAATGACATGAGGAAAATAGTAACATGTAAAGAAAATAAAAATGAGAATTATAAAATGTTACATCTATTTTATATTAATGTATGGATCAGAAAAATGGACACTAAATAAACAATTATAAGTCATAATTGATGCCTTTGAGATGTGGGCATATAGGAGAATAGGGAGAATATAGTGGAGAGAGAATAAAACAAATAAAGAGGTGATAAACACTTAATATGAAGAAAGAATTACTAAGAGAAATAAAGATCAGGCAAATAAAATACTTTGGACACAATAAAAGACATGACATCTTAATGAAGACCTTACTTGAGGGTAAAGTCAAATGATAAGAGAAAGAGGTGGACAGAGATACAAGAGGTAGAGTAAGATCAAACGATGGACAGGTTACAGTCTAGCTGAGTGCACCACCAAAATAAGAGAATGGGCTTTTGGAGACCGGTTGCAGCCAACCTACTTTGCTGATACCGCACTTGATGATGATGATGAGTCAAAAGTAAATTAAACAGCCACATTTTCGTGTAATGACATAATAATTCTCTTGTTGAATTATTAGGAAGTTGTTGATCTAGCTTAAAATTTTTAACTTATTAGTTCTGTTCAGGATAAGTTCTACAAAACGACAAACATAAGAAGTACACAATAACATCAACGGGAGCTATAAGTGAACCAAACTATATGGAAGGTCACGAGCCACAAAAGAAACAAAGATATTTTAAAATTTACATTAGAACTACAGGTAGAAAATTTGGAGATTCTTTTTACATTTGTGCATGTTCGGAAAATGACGATTTTTACAATCATGCCTTCAATAGTCATTGACGAAGATCAACTATAGTCCGTTCAGAATCGTTTGCCGAGATGTTATGATTTATAATTCAAAAAGTTCTTGATGATTTCACCTGAATTTTGGCATACGTTGTTAAAATGTCCATGTCGCGAAAACATATGTGTTACTTGATGTCTAGCTGTAACGGTTATTTGAAAGCGGCGAATTCTTTTGATGTTTGCCCATGTAAATATGATTTCGACCATAAACAAAATATTTTACAGTAATCTAGTGCAATGATGACCCATAGGCGTGTCCACAAAATTTTACATGGTGGCAGGTGTAAAAAAAATTTAAAATATATCTTTTGTTCGTAGAGTCAATTTGATATTGTTCCATGCTCTTGGTGTGAGTTTCACAAATGTTGTCGCTGCCTTTGAAATAAGTACATATATTTCTTCATGTAAGGAAATTTTGTCTGTAATAGTTGATCCAAGATATCTGAACTTCTGTATTGAATCAAGCGGGCTAATTTTTATAAGTAATGGTTGATGGTTTGCTTATAACATTTTTTTGAATTGCTTGGGTGGTATTGAGCAATGAAATGTTTTACAAATCAACTTGTAAATTTTGCAAATCAAACTTTTTTTAGTGTAGACTTAATCAGAGTAATGATCATTCATAATCAGACGAGTCAAATAGGTCGATTACTGTTTTCGGCTGAACAAACAACAAACCTTCCTTTTTCCAATATTCCTCTTCTTGGCGTAACACATGATCCTCACATTTCACCCAGTAGTCTTTATGTATATTTGATAGAGCCTGATTTGTAAGTGCCTCAATATCACATAATTTGAAAGTTGTATTTGTAGATGCTACGTGTCCTTTAACTTTTGCCCAAATTAGCTCTATAGGATTTAAGTGTGCATGATATGGAGGTAGTCTCAAACATCTATGACCATGTTCTTCAATTAACTTGTCTATTTTAAATATCTTTGTTCGTTGTGTCTGTTTTACAAGGTTAAGCAATTCGGGTTTCAAGTACCTGTCGGTAACTGGTATGTGTTCTTTTATGAGCCATTTTTTTTTATCAAACATTCTACATATTTCTCTTTTTACTAGGTCCTTATCGAAACTGTCTATCTTTTCTTTCCTTCCTTGCTTTCGTGAATTTGTTGGCAATAAATATCCGCTTGCTTCCACTATTCGATCAAATGAACGTTTACACAAACCTAAAATATGCATTGTTCTCTTCTCAGGATTTGATAAAGAACAATAAAGATGTCCCTTTTTACGCTCTCTGCAGAAGTATTGATAAATCTTTATAGCAATGTTATGCTCAGTAAAATATTTCGCTTTCAGATTCATTCTCACATAGACTTGCAGAAGGTAATATGCTTAGTGCCGCCTACATTCTGTAAATATTGAGACGTGCCTCTGACTTGTGACTTGAAATCGAGTCAATAGCCGTTTTTGATTTCACATAATTCTAAGTTCAGGAAAAATAATATTTGGTGCTAAACGGGAATTTCCATATGTAACATTGCTTTATACAAATGTACAGTGGAAACAACTACTTTTAGAACGGTGCACATTCTACCGTGAGGGTCATGCCTTTATATTTAATAATCAGCTGTGAGATGTAAGCATCTACATAATCCAGCGATTGTTTATAATTTAGATTAACTTTTTTTTAATATAGGTTAAATAAGGTATCTTTGATACTGGATCACATTTCTTTGATAAAAAAATATTTCTATAGCGACATTATTATTCTAAACCTAACTTCAAATGATCAATCCAAATGAACAATACGTTTTTGATAAAAATAATTTAACATCTCGGCAAACGATTCTGAACGGACTATAGAACATATCAGAAGCATCAGAAACATGATCACCACATCCTAACCCTAGCCCTGCAAGAGATGCAGCTTATACACGTATGTACTTCAGCTCATAATTATTCAGTAAGATCTGTTGATAAATCTACAGTTCATCTATCCTTTCCTGTCACATACGAGTCTGTGTTATCTCCACATAACAGTTAACCGTCCATGTCAATGCCTACTAAGTGTCGTTCTTGTTTGCCATTTTTTGTTATGTACTTTGTCTTTATAACGGCCTTTAGTCGAAACTTTTTTTTGGTGTTAGTTTTTATGTGTGTCTCCATTGATTATCAAAAATTATTTACGCTGTTCCTCGCTTTAACTGTTGTATTTCAGTTTTGTGCAGTAAGTACATATTAAGGTCTGTTGTAAAAGGACAATGGACAAATATCAACCTTCTTGCATATCAGCGTCATCCCGATCGTTTCCTAGATCTTCCATTTAACATCGGAAACATTCGACATAAGAGAAATGCGATCAACTTGACGTAGTTACTTCCTACGACATGCCTGGAAGGAAGACAGTCGCCCTAATCGTTGTACCTTTAAGTGGAAACCCATTTCACAATTATACACGTATAAATCATATTATCACAAATATAGTAATCACTTCCAAAGCCGATGTCTGTGTTCTCAATTTTATTTGCGTACATCAGCATTATAAACATTAATAATGAGTGTTAATTCAGTTGTAAACATTGCTAAAACAATATAGCGATATCTATTTTTTAAGTACAGATTCACGCCCCATTAATTATAAGTCAATCTATTTACATATATATATATATATATATATATATATATATATATATATATATATATATATATATATATTATATATATATATATATATGTGTAAATAGGTTGACTATATGTATATGTATATACATATTATATATACATATATACATACATATATACATACATATATACATTTATATATATATATATATGGTGCATTAAATAGTGTAGCTTTTCTATGTAAACGTATCAATATATGATGATACAGACTGTGTGTAATGTGTTCTCTCCTTGTGACAATTCAACAAGATCAGATTCATGTTTCCTGTGACAATATTTGCCTGTTACCAAAAAAAGACACATTATAATTGTACGTGTAATAACATGTAATTGTTGGATGTGTAGGTTTGTTTATATATACTCACAATACTTGCATATACATTCATCTCTCGGTACATTTCTCTAAAATAATGAGATAATAAATATGTGCAGAGTCGTCGTTGTTTATTCAATGTTTTCAGCCACCATGAACAAATTCGAGTCGGTACGTCAGCTGGATCTGTGCTTTGATGCTAGTGTATTGGGCACATCTGGGTAATACTCTCATTTATTTTAATTTATATGCATAATATTATTACAAATAACACTACTTAGTAAAGAAACACAGAAAAAAAACGTCGAAGAATAAATTTGAAAGTGTAGATATGCAGGAACACGGTGTAAAGGAATGTTATCTACTGTTGAATATGTTTGAAATCAATAGTGCAAATACTATTCATAGACAATGGCGAAAAACCAGCGAGGGAAACACAGAAAGCCGAATCATTCAACAACCATTTCACCCACACACACAAGAAACGACGCAGAAAGAACATTGACAACCCCAGTAAGCATATCACCACAGCATTAGCAAAACAATAAACTGCGAACTGCGAGGTCTTCGAGAGTGACTTCACATTCCTCAGCTAAAGTCATCCTTAAAACAAAAAAACAAAAAAAAACAAGAACGGCAAAATTGTGGGCCCTAATAGAATTACCAACAAGAGATGATCAACGGTATCTCCGACTACGCACTACCAACTATTGTTGATCTCTCGGAAAAGACCTGGAGAGAAGACAACCTGTCATTAGTATGGATAAAAGCTAACATTATCCCAATCCTTAACATGGAGGAAAAATGCAAAATCACCAGTTACCGACCAATATATTTAACCTCTAACTTGCAAAGTTGTTGAAGGAATGAACAACGACAGGTTGTACTAGTGTCTAGAGAGTTCCAAGCTCGTAAATACAATTCAGTCTGGCTTTAGAAAGAACAAACATAGAATGGACCAGTTGACACAAGACATATATGCTCACACGTGCCTATCAAGACAAGAGTGTATTGGCAACCATCTTTAACATAAAAACAAGCCTATGGCAGAGTGTGGAAAACAGTTTTTATTCTTTAAATTGAAATTTAAAAATGGGGGTTATCTGGGACAATGTGCAACTGGTTAAAGGGCCTCTTCCAAAACAGAACCATTCAAACAAAATATAACGGGAGCTCATCACAATATAGAACTCCTGAAAAAGGACTTCTCAAGGATCATAAAGCCATAACTTATTTCTCATATACACAACTTCTCTACCAGACGTCATCACCAGTAAAAAAAAAAGCCATATTTGCTGATGGCGTGGATATCTGGACAAATGGAATATAGAGTAAAACCATCATTAATAACACCAACAGACATCTGACCACAATCTCGAGAAAAAACAACAATTTACACCCTGTTGAATCTAAGTACTAAAGCAAAAGGGGAAGACATGAAAATCAAAATCGACGTAATAAAAATTGAATATGAGGGATCCGAAGGTACCTCGGAGTTGAGCTTGATCAGAGGCACACAATAGGGCGCCACATATATAACGTTCATAAAGAACCAAGACTCATGCAAATGGGAAGCAGATATATATGTTCTGCTTACTTTTTTCCCTTTGAACAAGCACTCTTTCTTCTCTTCTGTCATCCAGTCGGCGGATGTTTGCATGTTTTTCATTGCGTGGATTTTAGTGGTTTTCATCCATCCAGAGATAAGTCGAAGTCCTGCATTTTGTACTTTAGATAGGCGATTAGTGTTTGTTTTTGATGCTGATGCCCAGGCTGTCATTCCATATTCTACTACAGGTCTGACTGAACCCATGTAGACTTTTCGGAGAATATTTCCATTTGCTCCCCAGCTTGTTCCTGCAAGCTTCTTCATCAAGGATAGCCTCCTGGTTGCTTTTTGTTCGGTGGTTATTAGGTGTGGTTTCCAGGTGAGTCGCTTGTCTAGTGTGACCCCTAGATATGTAGGGTTCTCCACATATGCTAGCTGACTTCCATTTATTTTAAGATTTGCTTTTTCTTGGTGGTTTTAAAGTGAGAAGATGGTTGTCACCGATTTGGAGAGGTTGATCTGGACTCCCCAGTCAGATGCCCATTCACTTAAGGTGTCAAGTGCTGACTGCATTCTGTTTTTTGCAGTGGATATGTTTTCCTGCCGCACTCCAGGCAGCAAAGTCATCTGCATGAAGAGCCTTTGAAATATGATGTGGCAGTTTCTCTCCCATATCATTGATGAATACTAGGAATAGGGTAGGAGAGATCACTCCTCCTTGAGGTACTCCTTGTTGCAGAGTAACACGTTTGCTTAGTTTACCATCTACTTTCACTCTTGCAGTGCGGTGCAGAGGAAATCTTTTATACAGCTAAACATTCTGCCTTCAATTTTGTTTTTGAGAAGCTTGAAGAGGACTCCCTCTTTCCACACTTTATCGAAGGCCTTACCTCAGTCCATAAAATTAGCCAGCACTTTTTCCTTCTTTTGGAAAGCATTTTCGATTTCCTGTGCTAGGTATGTAAGCTGGTCTTTAGTGCTTCGATTTTTCCTATAGGCCGACTGTGTCTTGGTGAGATTTTGGTTTTCTTCTAGGTATATTATCAGTCTAGAGTTGACCATTCTCTCAATTGTTTTCCCTATGCAACTCAAGAGGCTGACTGGTCGGTAGCTTGACTTTCTGGTTTTCCTTTTTGTTTTTTCCCAATTAGGATGATGACAGCTTCACGCCACAAGTCTAGAATTTTACCAGTTTTCCATGTTTGGTTGAAGATGGTAAGGAGCGTGTTTCTGCTGATTGGCCCTAGGTTCCTGATCATGTCATTGGTTATGCCGTCTTTTCCTGGGACCTTTTTGGTTTTTAGTTTTCATATGGCACCATTTAGTTCTGCGATAGTGAAGGGTGTCTTCATGCAGGGCTCTGAATTTTGATTCTTCAGTTTTCTTTTAATTTCTTTTTTGGCTTCTTTGATACGTGTATGAGAGAGTGTTGTTGTGCTTTCTTCCTTGTAGAAGTCAGCTAAAATGTTTGCTGCCATTTTCCATGTGTGGAATTTTTCCTCTTCTGCGATGACAGTCTTGTAGTGTGAATTCTTTGTTTCTTCATTTAGAGTTCTTGTAAGGTTCCATAGTTTACTTGTGTCTTTTGTCATGTTTAGACTGCTGGTCTTTTCATGCCAGCTCTTTTGTATCTCTGTTCTTTTCTGCTCATTGAACGTGCGTTTGATTTCATTGTGTTTCTTTGTGTTTTCTGCTGTAGGGTTTTGCTCCATTGTATGTCTTGAATCATTCAGCTCGTTATGCAATTTTTCTAGAGTCTCACTCCAATATGACTTGTATTCTCTTCGTCTTCCCCTTTGGATTGCCTTCTGTGCGGATTGTAGTATCACTTTGTTTATTTGTGAGATGTTGTGGTTTATGTTGTTAGTGAAGGTGATATTCTAGCAAAGCTGGTCTGTTTGTTCCATATGTTCCATATGTTCCAAACCATGCTCCATATGTGGTATGTCCGCTAAATATTGAGGATCCGGTAGCAGGATAATTTTACTAACACGGGAATCATGTTGTGAGAGCTATTATTGAGTAACTATTGGTAAATAACTAATGTTATTGAGCGAAGATAACGTTATCTCCAAAGCATTTACTATTTTTTGACCATGTGGAAATAATGTCACAAGGATTTTATCTTTGGTGAGCTCTCATCTAGTGTACGGTAAATGGACAGAGTAAAATTGATATATAAGGACATCTGCAAAACAACCATGAACGATTGAATGTTCACTCCGAAATGACCCTGACTGTGTACTATGGGGTACTGAGCTACGCAGTATCATCCACTCGTCTGAATGATAAATGGACTTTGATGAAGAAGGCAAGCCACACAAACGACAGTCACATGCATCCATGAACGTAGACCTGTTATGTGAATTCTATTATTGCCCCTTCTTTGAAAAAGAGAACACATCAACCACGACAGAGACGGCAAACATTTAAAGTTTCATTATAGTTAATTTGTACACTGACCTGCTTCCCCACATCACAGTATCTGGCCGTCTGTAACGCGCACAGGGCCACCAGCCTCATTGTAACCATTGTAATCGTCAATATTAAAAACAAAAACATGTTAAATCTCTCAAGGAAGAAAGCATTCTATGACTTACGGAAACTTTCATAATGCAGGTACATTCAGATTGTAGATTGCATTACGTACAGTCCAATCAGAAGCGACCAAATTATTAGAAGTTCATTGCGGATTAATTTTCCATCTAAATGAAATAAAACAAAAGCAACAATTGGAGAAACAACTATATGGTTTAGTTGTCTTCATATGTCATAATTATAATAACACACATTTAAATATACATGTATATTGATAGCAAATAAACTGATAATACATTATTATTCTAAACTATTGTGAGAGCGTATTAGCCTTACGTTGTGTAAGTTTGATCACTTGCAAACATTTTAAAAAAGAGCGCCCACAGTCAACTCAATTAATACATGTGACCCCATAATAGGACATATTATATAGCGTGGATGGCAAATTCATGAAGCATATGATAAAGGTGGAACAACACATTATTATAGATGTTGTTTACGTACAAGTGTTATAGTAAAAAATAAAACTTGCTCATATCAAATGTATTAATTAATATCCAATTTAAACAATTCAAGGAACATGAGCGTGTTCAATGAAATAGAATGACTCACTCCTAACTCGTCCCATAAATAATTTCACTGAGTATTGTTTCAGTTTCAATATATTTTATGTGGATATCAATAGTATTAGGGTATTCACGGAGATCAAGCGTGTGTCTGATGATGATGTCGCTCCTCCTTCGCAAGCGAATATGCGTACATCATTGTGGACAATTGAGGATCGGCTTGATTGTTTTTGTTAAACATGTTAAATGGTAAACATGTTAAACTCAAAAAAGAAAGAGCATAGAAAAAATCCAGATCCACAGATAGACACATCAACACTAAAACAACCTGACATACAACAAAAAATCCAGATCCACAGATAGACACATCAACACTAAAACAACCTGACATACAACAAAAAATCCAGATCCACAGATAGACACATCAACACTAAAACAACCTGATATACAACAAAAAAAAACGCGTAATCAAGAGATACAAGTTCCGAAGTCGCATACCAACCCAAAACTGGAAATAGTGGCTGGCGTAATACAGGGAAAATGTCAACATGAACCGAAATAGGTATTCGTGTTACCAAAATAAAACAATAAAACAACCTCTCGTTGTTAGGTTGTTTTATCGCTTTATTTTGGTAACACCTATTTCTGTTCATTTTGAAGGAAAAAAACAACCTTGTAGTTGTACGGAATAGATATGAACATATGATAGAAATGCATGACACAATTTAGATGGAACAATCCACAAAATAAAATAGACAATAAATGGGACAGTTTATTGAAAAATATTCAAACATCAAATGAAAATTTACCAATAAGAAAGGCCAAGAACAAACAAACATGGATGCCAGATGAAATATTTTATATAATGTCAGACAGAAAGAAAGGTAAACATAACCTAAATATTCAATTGTAGACATTGAAATACGTAACGTGTACAGAACAGATAAGACAGTTGTTAGAATCTAGTGCAATAGAAGACACAAGTAATGCATACGAAAAGGCAGATTACAAATAATAAAATCCTATAAAAGGGTAGCTGCATTAAAGATGAAAATGGAAAAATTAAATTTGATAAAACAGTAGTACTTACACGATTTGCAGATTATGTGACATACCTGTTTTATGATCAACGGAACAAAATACCTACAATACACAACAATGATGGACCAGCAATAATTAAAGCAGAAGTAAAACACTCAATAAAATCAATAAAATGTAGAAAGACCGCAGGCTCCGATAACATAATATCATATATAATAAAAAATTCTAGATGATTTTGGTGTGGAAATTGTCACGAAAGTTTGCAATGCCATACAGGAAACAGTCAATATACCTAAAGACCTGACATTTTCAATATTCATATCATTACATAAGAAGCCTAGGGCTGTGGACTGTACTGAATATAGAACAATAAATATAATGAATCAAATTACCAAAATACTACTCAAGATAACACATGAACGAAGTAAAAACAGGATAGACACTGAAGTCGGTGAAGGGCAAATCGGTTTTAGAAAACAGAAGGACCAAAGAAGCTATACTTTTATCCGACTGTTGATATATAGTATATAGAAGCCCAGAAAAGTATATATATTTGCGTCATAGACAACATCAAGGACTTTGACAGAGTCCAACATGAAAATAATAATAAATTGTCTTCAAGAAATTCGCATAGATGGAAGTCATCAGAATTAATAAAATATATATTGGGAACACACTTTATCAATAAAGTGTAAAAACAGATACTTACCATTCATAGAAATTAAAAGAGGCGTAAAACAAGCATGCAGTTTATAACGGAGCCTATTTAATATTTACACAGAGAATAACCTTAAACATATAGAAGGAATGTCATGACTCAAGATCAATGAGAAAATAATAATCAACCAGAGATATGCAGATGGCACTGTTCTTTTTGCAGAGTGAACATGATCTACAAAGACTAATAGATCAAATCGATAAATCAAGTAAGAAATATGGACTGGATATAAATATCCATACACAAAACCACGCACAAATTATGATAATTAGTAGAGTCACAAATGAGCAGGTACTAAAGATAAACATAGGTGGAAAGAATCTACAACAAGTAGAACACTATCAATATCTTGGATGCATACTCATATATGACAGCAGATGTGAAACAGAAGTTAAAAGTAGAATAGCAATGACTAAAAGTACTTTTAATGACATGATGAAAATAATAGCATCTAAGCAAATTACAAACACGTTAAAAGTGAGAATTATACAATGCAACATATATTCTATATTAATGTATAACCCAAAATCATGAGCAATAAACAAAAGAATTAGAAGACAAATTTGATGTCTTTGAGATGTGGATATATGTGTAAAACGGGAGAACACCATGAAAAAAAGAAAACAAATAAAGAGATTCTAACAACACTTAAAATGAATGTATTATTATTAAAGGACATACGAATCAGACAAATAACATATTTTTGGGCACATTAAAAGATATGACACCTTGATAAAGACCTTACTAGAGGGTAAAATCAAAGGAGACGAGCATGAGGTAGACAGAGATAAAGGTGGGAGAGAAACATCGAAAGATGGACATATTACAGTCTTGCAGAGTGCATCACCAAAAGAAGAGACTGTGGGTGTTGAAAATCTGTTGCTGCTAACCTTCGATGCGGAATTGGCACTTGATGGTGATGATTGATTGTTTCAGAGTCATAATATTTCAGATGAGTCATATCTGGGCCTTAAAATACCCCGGTACCTAGTGCAATTTGAGCAGGACTGTAGTATGCCTTGACATGTGTGGAAAACAGATGTATCCATAATTCTATTTCTGTGTCTACTGAACCATTTGACATGTTTAGCAGTGTTCAAAAATGTAATGCCAGTTCTGATGTGAATGATTCAGTTCAGACGCTCAGTATCTGTGGTTTCAGATGTACTTGGATCAAACATGCAGTGCTTGAGAGATATCTTTAAGTAATATGTGAGGCGATTCTGCTGACCTCCGCTGAGCGCTTACGTCCACACATTTCCCCATATAACAGTCTGTTTGGAGGATGTTTATCTGGCATACGCATGATGTGACAGGACCAACAAAGGTGAGACCCGATCAACAAGACGTAGATGCTTTGTTTTTTGGGGTTTTTTTTCACTCGAGACTCTCCGTTCCTGAGATGCAATCTTGCCAAAGTACCCTAAGAAGCGTTACCAGATAACGCATGTGAAACGAGATCTATACAGCATACAACGGGGTACTGAGCTACGCAGTATCATCCACTCGTCTGAATGATAAATGGACTTTGATGAAGAAGGCAAGCCACACAAACGACAGTCACATGCATCCATGAACGTAGACCTGTTATGTGAATTCTATTATTGCCCCTTCTTTGAAAAAGAGAACACATCAACCACGACAGAGACGGCAAACATTTAAAGTTTCATTATAGTTAATTTGTACACTGACCTGCTTCCCCACATCACAGTATCTGGCCGTCTGTAACGCGCACAGGGCCACCAGCCTCATTGTAACCATTGTAATCGTCAATATTAAAAACAAAAACATGTTAAATCTCTCAAGGAAGAAAGCATTCTATGACTTACGGAAACTTTCATAATGCAGGTACATTCAGATTGTGGATTGCATTACGTACAGTCCAATCAGAAGCGACCAAATTATTAGAAGTTCATTGCGGATTAATTTTCCATCTAAATGAAATAAAACAAAAGCAACAATTGGAGAAACAACTATATGGTTTAGTTGTCTTCATATGTCATAATTATAATAACACACATTTAAATATACATGTATATTGATAGCAAATAAACTGATAATACATTATTATTCTAAACTATTGTGAGAGCGTATTAGCCTTACGTTTTGTAAGTTTGATCACTTGCAAACATTTTAAAAAAGAGCGCCCACAGTCCACTCAATTAATACATGTGACCCCATAATATGACATATTATATAGCGTGGATGGCAAATTCATGAAGCATATGATAAAGGTGGAACAACACATTATTATAGATGTTGTTTACGTACAAGTGTTATAGTAAAAAATAAAACTTGCTCATATCAAATGTATGAATTAATATCCAATTTAAACAATTCAAGGAACATGACCGTGTTCAATGAAATAGAATGACTCGCTCCTAACTCGTCCCATAAATAATTTCACTGAGTATTTTTTCAGTTTCAATATATTTTATGTGGATATCAATAGTATTAGGGTATTCACGGAGATCAAGCGTGTGTCTGATGATGATGTCGCTCCTCTTTCGCAAGCGAAGATGTGTACATCAGTGTGGACATTTGAGGATCGGCTTGATTGTTTTTGTTAAACATGTTAAATGGTAAACATGTTAAACTCAAAAAAAGAAAGAGCATAGAAAAAATCCAGATCCACAGATAGACACATCAACACTAAAACAACCTGACATACAACAAAAAATCCAGATCCACAGATAGACACATCAACTTAAAACAACCTGATATACAATAAAAAAAACACGTAATCAAGAGATACAAGTTCCGAAGTCGCATACCAACCCAAAACTGGAAATAGTGGCTGGCGTAATACAGGGAAAATGTCAACATGAACAGAAATAGGTATTCGTGTTACCAAAATAAAACGATAAAACAACCTCTCGTTGTTAGGTTGTTTTATCGCTTTATTTTGATAACACCTATTTCTGTTCATTTTGAAGGAAAAAAAAAACCTTGTAAAGAATAGATATGAACATATGATAGAAATGCATGACACAATTTAGATGGAACAATCCACAAAATAAAATAGACAATAAATGGGACAGTTTATTGAAAAATATTCAAACATCAAATGCAAATTTACCAATAAGAAAGGCCAAGAACAAACAGACATGGATGCCAGAAGAAATATTTTATATAATGTCAAACAGAAAGAAAGGTAAACATAACCTGAATATTCAATTGTAGACATTGAAATACGTAACATGTACAGAACAGATAAGACAGTTGTTAGAATCTAGTGCAATAGAAGACACAAGTAATGCATACGAAAAGACAGACTACAAATAATAAAATCCTATAAAAGGGTAGCTGCATTAAAGATGAAAATTGAAAAATTAAATTTGATAAAACAGTAGTACTTACACGATTTGCAGATTATGTGACAGACCTGTTTTATGATCAACGGAACAAAATACCTACAATACACAACAATGATGGACCAGCAATAATTAAAGCAGAAGTAAAACACTCAATAAAATCAATAAAATGTAGAAAGACCGCAGGCTGCGATAACATAATATCATATATAATAAAAAATTCTAGATGATTTTGGTGTGGAAATTGTCACGAAAGTTTGCAATGTCATACAGGAAACAGTCAATATACCTAAAGACCTGACATTTTCAATATTCATATCATTACATAAGAAGCCTAGGGATGTGGACTGTACTGAATATAGAACAATAAATCTAATGAATCAAATTACCAAAATACTACTCAAGATAACACATGAACGAAGTAAAAACAGGATAGACACTGAAGTCGGTGAAGGGCAAATCGGTTTTAGAAAACAGAAGGACCAAAGAAGCTATACTTTTATCCGACTGTTGATATATAGTATATAGAAGCCCAGAAAAGTATATATATTTGCGTCATAGACAACATCAAGGACTTTGACAGAGTCCAACATGAAAATAATAATAAATTGTCTTCAAGAAATTCGCATAGATGGAAGTCATCAGAATTAATAAAATATATATTGGGAACACACTTTATCAATAAAGTGTAAAAACAGATACTTACCATTCATAGAAATTAAAAGAGGCGTAAAACAAGCATGCAGTTTATAACGGAGCCTATTTAATATTTACACAGAGAATAACCTTAAACATATAGAAGGAATGTCATGACTCAAGATCAATGAGAAAATAATAATCAACCAGAGATATGCAGATGGCACTGTTCTTTTTGCAGAGTGAACATGATCTACAAAGACTAATAGATCAAATCGATAAATCAAGTAGGAAATATGGACTGGATATAAATATCCATACACAAAACCACGCACAAATTATGATAATTAGTAGAGTCACAAATGAGCAGGTACTAAAGATAAACATAGGTGGAAAGAATCTACAACAAGTAGAACACTATCAATATCTTGGATGCATACTCATATATGACAGCAGATGTGAAACAGAAGTTAAAAGTAGAATAGCAATGACTAAAAGTACTTTTAATGACATGATGAAAATAATAGCATCTAAGCAAATTACAAACACGTTAAAAGTGAGAATTATACAATGCAACATATATTCTATATTAATGTATAACCCAAAATCATGAGCAATAAACAAAAGAATTAGAAGACAAATTTGATGTCTTTGAGATGTGGATATATGTGTAAAACGGGAGAACACCATGAAAAAAAGAAAACAAATAAAGAGATTCTAACAACACTTAAAATGAATGTATTATTATTAAAGGACATACGAATCAGACAAATAACATATTTTTGGGCACATTAAAAGATATGACACCTTGATAAAGACCTTACTAGAGGGTAAAATCAAAGGAGACGAGCATGAGGTAGACAGAGATAAAGGTGGGAGAGAAACATCGAAAGATGGACATATTACAGTCTTGCAGAGTGCATCACCAAAAGAAGAGACTGTGGGTGTTGAAAATCTGTTGCTGCTAACCTTCGATGCGGAATTGGCACTTGATGGTGATGATTGATTGTTTCAGAGTCATAATATTTCAGATGAGTCATATCTGGGCCTTAAAATACCCCGGTACCTAGTGCAATTTGAGCAGGACTGTAGTATGCCTTGACATGTGTGGAAAACAGATGTATCCATAATTCTATTTCTGTGTCTACTGAACCATTTGACATGTTTAGCAGTGTTCAAAAATGTAATGCCAGTTCTGATGTGAATGATTCAGTTCAGACGCTCAGTATCTGTGGTTTCAGATGTACTTGGATCAAACATGCAGTGCTTGAGAGATATCTTTAAGTAATATGTGAGGCGATTCTGCTGACCTCCGCTGAGCGCTTACGTCCACACATTTCCCCATATAACAGTCTGTTTGGAGGATGTTTATCTGGCATACGCATGATGTGACAGGACCAACAAAGGTGAGACCCGATCAACAAGACGTAGATGCTTTGTTTTTTGGGGTTTTTTTTCACTCGAGACTCTCCGTTCCTGAGATGCAATCTTGCCAAAGTACCCTAAGAAGCGTTACCAGATAACGCATGTGAAACGAGATCTATACAGCATACATCGGGGTACTGAGCTACGCAGTATCATCCACTCGTCTGAATGATAAATGGACTTTGATGAAGAAGGCAAGCCACACAAACGACAGTCACATGCATCCATGAACGTAGACCTGTTATGTGAATTCTATTATTGCCCCTTCTTTGAAAAAGAGAACACATCAACCACGACAGAGACGGCAAACATTTAAAGTTTCATTATAGTTAATTTGTACACTGACCTGCTTCCCGACATCACAGTATCTGGCCGTCTGTAACGCGCACAGGGCCACCAGCCTCATTGTAACCATTGTAATCGTCAATATTAAAAACAAAAACATGTTAAATCTCTCAAGGAAGAAAGCATTCTATGACTTACGGAAACTTTCATAATGCAGGTACATTCAGATTGTGGATTGCATTACGTACAGTCCAATCAGAAGCGACCAAATTATTAGAAGTTCATTGCGGATTAATTTTCCATCTAAATGAAATAAAACAAAAGCAACAATTGGAGAAACAACTATATGGTTTAGTTGTCTTCATATGTCATAATTATAATAACACACATTTAAATATACATGTATATTGATAGCAAATAAACTGATAATACATTATTATTCTAAACTATTGTGAGAGCGTATTAGCCTTACGTTTTGTAAGTTTGATCACTTGCAAACATTTTAAAAAAGAGCGCCCACAGTCCACTCAATTAATACATGTGACCCCATAATATGACATATTATATAGCGTGGATGGCAAATTCATGAAGCATATGATAAAGGTGGAACAACACATTATTATAGATGTTGTTTACGTACAAGTGTTATAGTAAAAAATAAAACTTGCTCATATCAAATGTATGAATTAATATCCAATTTAAACAATTCAAGGAACATGACCGTGTTCAATGAAATAGAATGACTCGCTCCTAACTCGTCCCATAAATAATTTCACTGAGTATTTTTTCAGTTTCAATATATTTTATGTGGATATCAATAGTATTAGGGTATTCACGGAGATCAAGCGTGTGTCTGATGATGTCGCTCCTCTTTCGCAAGCGAAGATGTGTACATCAGTGTGGACATTTGAGGATCGGCTTGATTGTTTTTGTTAAACATGTTAAATGGTAAACATGTTAAACTCAAAAAAAGAAAGAGCATAGAAAAAATCCAGATCCACAGATAGACACATCAACACTAAAACAACCTGACATACAACAAAAAATCCAGATCCACAGATAGACACATCAACTTAAAACAACCTGACATACAACACAAAATCCAGATCCACAGATAGACACATCAACACTAAAACAACCTGATATACAATAAAAAAAAACACGTAATCAAGAGATACAAGTTCCGAAGTCGCATACCAACCCAAAACTGGAAATAGTGGCTGGCGTAATACAGGGAAAATGTCAACATGAACAGAAATAGGTATTCGTGTTACCAAAATAAAACGATAAAACAACCTCTCGTTGTTAGGTTGTTTTATCGCTTTATTTTGATAACACCTATTTATGTTCATTTTGAAGGGAAAAAAAAACCTTGTAAAGAATAGATATGAACATATGATAGAAATGCATGACACAATTTAGATGGAACAATCCACAAACTAAAATAGACAATAAATGGGACAGTTTATTGAAAAATATTCAAACATCAAATGCAAATTTACCAATAAGAAAGGCCAAGAACAAACAGACATGGATGCCAGAAGAAATATTTTATATAATGTCAAACAGAAAGAAAGGTAAACATAACCTGAATATTCAATTGTAGACATTGAAATACGTAACATGTACAGAACAGATAAGACAGTTGTTAGAATCTAGTGCAATAGAAGACACAAGTAATGCATACGAAAAGACAGACTACAAATAATAAAATCCTATAAAAGGGTAGCTGCATTAAAGATGAAAATGGAAAAATTAAATTTGATAAAACAGTAGTACTTACACGATTTGCAGATTATGTGACAGACCTGTTTTATGATCAACGGAACAAAATACCTACAATACACAACAATGATGGACCAGCAATAATTAAAGCAGAAGTAAAACACTCAATAAAATCAATAAAATGTAGAAAGACCGCAGGCTCCGATAACATAATATCATATATAATAAAAAATTCTAGATGATTTTGGTGTGGAAATTGTCACGAAAGTTTGCAATGCCATACAGGAAACAGTCAATATACCTAAAGACCTGACATTTTCAATATTCATATCATTACATAAGAAGCCTAGGGCTGTGGACTGTACTGAATATAGAACAATAAATCTAATGAATCAAATTACCAAAATACTACTCAAGATAACACATGAACGAAGTAAAAACAGGATAGACACTGAAGTCGGTGAAGGGCAAATCGGTTTTAGAAAACAGAAGGACCAAAGAAGCTATACTTTTATCCGACTGTTGATATATAGTATATAGAAGCCCAGAAAAGTATATATATTTGCGTCATAGACAACATCAAGGACTTTGACAGAGTCCAACATGAAAATAATAATAAATTGTCTTCAAGAAATTCGCATAGATGGAAGTCATCAGAATTAATAAAATATATATTGGGAACACACTTTATCAATAAAGTGTAAAAACAGATACTTACCATTCATAGAAATTAAAAGAGGCGTAAAACAAGCATGCAGTTTATAACGGAGCCTATTTAATATTTACACAGAGAATAACCTTAAACATATAGAAGGAATGTCATGACTCAAGATCAATGAGAAAATAATAATCAACCAGAGATATGCAGATGGCACTGTTCTTTTTGCAGAGTGAACATGATCTACAAAGACTAATAGATCAAATCGATAAATCAAGTAGGAAATATGGACTGGATATAAATATCCATACACAAAACCACGCACAAATTATGATAATTAGTAGAGTCACAAATGAGCAGGTACTAAAGATAAACATAGGTGGAAAGAATCTACAACAAGTAGAACACTATCAATATCTTGGATGCATACTCATATATGACAGCAGATGTGAAACAGAAGTTAAAAGTAGAATAGCAATGACTAAAAGTACTTTTAATGACATGATGAAAATAATAGCATCTAAGCAAATTACAAACACGTTAAAAGTGAGAATTATACAATGCAACATATATTCTATATTAATGTATAACCCAAAATCATGAGCAATAAACAAAAGAATTAGAAGACAAATTTGATGTCTTTGAGATGTGGATATATGTGTAAAACGGGAGAACACCATGAAAAAAAGAAAACAAATAAAGAGATTCTAACAACACTTAAAATGAATGTATTATTATTAAAGGACATACGAATCAGACAAATAACATATTTTTGGGCACATTAAAAGATATGACACCTTGATAAAGACCTTACTAGAGGGTAAAATCAAAGGAGACGAGCATGAGAAAGGAGACGAGCACGAGGTAGACAGAGATACAGGTGGGAGAGAAACATCGAAAGATGGACATATTACAGTAATGCAGAGTGCATCACCAAAACAAGAGACTGTGGGTGTTGAAAATCTGTTGCGGCTAACCTTCGATGCGGAATTGGCACTTGATGGTGATGATTTATTGTTTCTGAGTCATAATATTTCAGATGAGTCATATCTGGGCCTTAAAATACCCGGGTACCTAGTGCAATTTGAGCAGGACTGTAGTATGCCTTGACATGTGTTGAAAACAGATGTATCCATAATTCTATTTCTGTGTCTACTGAACCATCTGACATGTTCAACAGTGTTCAAAAATGTAATGCCAGTTCTGATGTGAATGATTCAGTTCAGACGCTCAGTATCTGTGGTTTCAGATGTACTTGGATTAAACATGCAGTGCTTGAGAGATATCTTTAAGCAATATGTTAGGCGATTCTGCTGACCTCCGCTGAGCGCTTACGTGCACACATTTCCCCATAGAACAGTCTTTTTGGAGGATGTTTATCTGGCATACGCATGATGTGACAGGACCAACAAAGGTGAGACCCGATCAACAAGACGTAGATGCTTTGTTTTTGGGGTTTTTTTTCACTCGAGACTCTCCGTTCCTGAGATGCAATCTTGCCAAAGTACCCTAAGAAGCGTTACCAGATAACGCATGAGAAACGAGATCTATACAGCATACACAATCCAGATATTGGCTGCATATAGAGGCGAAGGCAGAACTACTTAATATTATATATTAGTTTGATTTCAGGCTCATACTACGCCAAATCCAGATATTCGCCTTAAGAACAACTACACATTTATACTTACACGAGCAATGCTTAGGGTGACATCGTAATTGGTATACGACTCGATTGTTACACGACTACAAAGACCGAGTGTTATGTATTTTACAAAGTGATGTCGAGAAATATATCATCATTTACATTTTTTAAGTATTTCAACCTGAGAAAACATGCAGAGTTCTGCGTAGGAGAATCTTGGTGCTTGTTGGGACATTATGATTGCTCTCAATGTAGTGATGGTGAGAGAACGAAGTACATGTTGAGGCGAATATGTACATGATTTTCTTCATGTCATCCATACTAGTAACCGAGAGCGCACAGTCATGCAATCATGAGGTAGCGAACACTGTCTACCTGGTTGTGTTCTCTACCTACAGTTTGCTTAGATTGGACCGGTACCGTCTGTTCGGAAATGAACATGATCTATACACCGTTACACCGAATACCATCACATAACATAGCAGGGAACGCTACACTAAGCAACGTCGGAGCATGGACCATTCCACTTCATCACTTATGTTAACACTGCGTTCACAAGTTAAAAGAAAACTCACTCATCTGTGCTGCCAACAAAAAAGGTGCAATGTTAACATGTGTATACCTGAATCCGGAATAGGGAATGAAGGTGTGGTGCTGTTTTATGTGACAACACGTGCTTTTGTATTTGATATTTTAGTCCACGTGATCAGTCATCTCAATAATATAAACTGAAGCAAGACTAGATGAATAAACTGTTTTCCAGCGTATTCAAAAACAAATCATTCAAGATAAGGATAAAGCTCTTTACGTATCTCTTAAAAATTTGCCTAACTAATGGTAAATTAGCATAATATATTGAGAAGCGTCTCATTATTTCAATATCCATGTGAAACTCTGTTCAATGATTTTTTTTTTAAATAAAAGAATAACCCATACTTGCATTTAGTGGACACTATATTACAAAAAAAAGGTTTCGTCATGTTTGCGTTTGCAATTTTAACGCTTGTTTCCCTTTAAAGACGTTTTTGTTCCGGTTAATATTTGAAACTTTCAAGATGACCCACGATGTGTATGATATACCGCATGTATTGAAATTTGTGAGAACAATGTTTGCCCCACATTTGGATACATAAAAAATGTTGTACATTTTGTGTACATTTAGTGTACATTGTGTGTACATTTTGTGTACATTTTGACAAGGTATATTCGTTCTTATTTAGTTTCACTTTAATTAGTTTAAAAAAAAATTAAATATTCGGTATTGATACCACTTTAGTTATTTCTGCATTCAGTTATTGTTAACAAATATATCCCTCCAAAAACTTTATTATGGAGAAAAACGTACAAGGTCTATAAAAACATTAATATAGACATGCTTTTTTTTACATATACCTAATGCAATTGAAATATTCAGAAAATACTATTTTCACCATAGGAAATCTGAAATTGTGCAAATGATGGTTAAGAAAATATCCGAACGCTGCCTAGTAATATAGAATTAGAAAATGGATGTGAAAACAAATTGATTATTGTAAAATTGGTGTTCTACCTAGCGGACTGGTTAATAGGCAACCAATCGTCAAATAAGATCTAACTGCGGAATTAAAATACGCAAGCGAAATCAGTCTTCTTGCACGATGTATTTTATTATTACTGTGCTTTTATTGGTCATTTTTTATATATGTTACCGATCGGACTCGCCCGCTAAAGCGGACCCACAGATGCACGGTAAGAATATAAATCATGACAGTAGGTTTGATTAACTTATGTTGGTAGGTCTATTGGTGAAACCCACGGTAAATCAAGCCGTTCAATTTGTGGCATTCTGACATAATTGTGTTGTGGCAATCACTATCGTCAGAACATTGTTGACAACCAAGTAAATATTGTACCAAGTTGGTTGTGATTTGTCATTTCATTGACTGATGCCCTTTGAAGCGCATGACGTTAATGTTGCTGGGAAGTCTGTAGATGTTCTACCCACCATATACCAGAGTCGGAAAAGAATAAGTAACACCATGGTAGGAATATTTGTATCGATGCAATGCTACGAACTATTGTAGTAAAGATAAGATTCACTGAGCTGATTCCAAGCCACCAATTTCCTGCTGCTTATAACGAATTTCGCTATGACTCCAGGCATGTAATTAAACGTTCATAACTCATGACAAAAGGTGTAATAAGTCTTGTGAACTTTGTATTTGTGATGGACCTCAGTAGTAGGAAAATGGTGTAAATAGCTCCGTCCTTCCCAGTGATGCGGATTGCATGTTTTGCTTCCTCCCAATCATCGAGGGTGCATACATGGTAAATGGTAATAAAGTCACACGAAAAAAGTCTTGGAAAAATGTGTCAAATGTGACTACGAGAAAAAGGTCAAAGGAAACAAAATGACACTTATTTTATGGGGATAGGTAATAAAGTAAAAAAAAAAAATTCTCTAAGCAAAAATATTACAGGAAAGAAAGTCATACTATTACCTAGAAAGGTTAGTGAAACATAAATATTAAAATAAAACATATGTACATATTTAAAACGGCTTGTACAATATTTTGGCTTTACATTTTTAGTCAATGGTTTTAATGCTGATAAATTAGAGAAATAGACCAGTCTTCACCAAAATGCTCGCTAACAAAAGAAGACACAGGAAGAATGTCACAATTTTGACTAGGACAGAACATGAAATGTAAATATTCAACCATAGGTCTATTGAGAACATATCCTCAACGGAATACTTAAAAAGGTTAATAAAATAACACTTTTATTTGTATTGAAATACTTTATTTCAATTTCAGCCAATACAACGAATAAATTGTCATGTATATTTACATAGTGACTCTGTCTATCGATATATTGAAATTTCCACTTGTCCCGTTAATTGTCGTGGGGTGAATTTGGACTTTTTCGTCTTTGGCAATTTGAATAGTAGTAGCCATGGTAAGTTATTTAATGTTTCTTTGATTGTTTCTGCCGATCTAGTTCTTTTTCTTCCTCATGACTTGTAGCCCGGTCCTTTGTTGATGTATGCACTGGTTCCATTCTCATGACGTGACCAAACCATATCGTTTGCTGCCTCTCGATGTAAATCTTGAATTGAGATAGTCTACAGAGATAGACTATGTCTCGACTATAATAAATGCCTACCTATACATTTCTTGTTCATTTGTCAGTGGAATTGACACATCAGACATAGACTAATGAATGATACAATCCTGATTCTGGATGCCTGACGGTCGTGCATTTATGCAGCGATCTCTACTATGTTTTATTGATCCACAGAAACAATACGCTAGATGACGGCATTGTGCATCACAGATGTACTCGCATTGTGCCCCAGCAATACTGATCACGGCGCTGTATTTGTAGGTGACTGGCGAGGTCTGATTCGGAAAACACAAAGTACAGTTCTAACGTGCAGACGTACTTCAGAAACCGATATCTAACTGGATACTGGACATTCTTTGCTTGGCATGCAGGGTAACTTATTGTCTATCCCAAGGAGGATTGTGGTCATATTATCCACACTTCCAGTTAGTTGTTGGGGTTATAACTAGGGGCTTCAGTTGTCGGTCCGAGGCCAGATGTGTCGCCTTTGCTGTTTTGAATCTATGTTTGTTCATGGGTATCTTGAAATTATCTATCCATCTTTTTCTGCAATTTCTTCATCTGGCTTCAGTGTCCAAATCAATGTGTTCAATGTTTCTCGATGTATTCTGTGTATGGTCTTACCGATTCTTCTCATGCATTCGTCATTTCTTTTTTTGTCTTGTTTTGTCACTCTTGCGACTTTTCTCAGTCATTTCATCTCACATGTTTTACTTTTTCCTTTTTCTCTTCTGGGCTACTGTCAGCGCCCATGTCTGGCAAAGTGATAGCAAAATATTGTCATAAAAATAATGTTAAGTAGGGTAGCTTAATATTTTACAAACCCTGGTGTTGCCGAAACAAGAAATGGGAATGACGAATAGTAGCACTGTTACCTAACGTGCATGTCGTGGGAAGCTGTTAATAAGGTTTAGGTATGAAGTTGGTGGTTTACTTCATAGACGATCAAAGGAACATCTGAAGATTCATAAATAATAAGACTAATTAATTATTTGAAAACAATGCACATCGGCGCCTGCTTCGGAGGAATATCAGTTCGGTTCGTCAGGTTTGACCAACTAAAACACTATGACAGAGTCGACTTAACATATCCATTTAAATGTTTTAACTAATTATATGCATGAGACCAGAAATACCTTCCATACGTATCTAGTAAACTCCTGCAGATTAGCAAGATTGAGTCCAAAGAACGAAAGGCATTGTGCATAGATAAGCTTCGTTTCGATATTTGCCAATTTCGATGAAGCACACCCGACTTCAACATATCTTACGAGATACGTTGACCCTTTTTGTGAGACAGGACAACCATATCTTTTCTTTGAAATCTTTTTAATCTCCTCTTACCACATACAGGTAAGGTTGCAGGGTGTCTATTACATGCTTCCCTGTCGGCCCTATCACTCTATGGTATTCTAAGTACCAACTCTAAACATGACGTGCTTACTTGGAGAAATCAAAGCAGACTCGTAAACATTCTACTACAATGTTAAATTTATTCATACTAACATACTTTTCATAAATAAATATCTGTGGACGCCAAGACCGTATATGAAGTTGGGAGCGGTGGATTTAGAGGTACAATCACCACTTTCTCCAATATTTACTACAAACAAAACGTAAACATGACCTAGATGATTCATTTCTGTGAAATCGGTTTTGGCTAATTTTGGCATTCTGCTCCTTAGATAAAACATAACCAACAAAAAACATGAGAATATTAAAAAAACGTCATGAATGGGGGCCTGTTGAATGGTCTTAAGAGTACCGGTCACGGTTGAATCCCACCTTCTTAACTGTTGGAAAAATGGTATCTGCTTTCCTAGAGCGTACACGTGGTTATCACGATTTGAACTGGAGCGTGACAAGATCATTACATTTCACATTTAAATTTAGTCACCTGTGTTTTATGTATAATTTAAAAATTTGAAACTTGTAATTGAGTTGAATTTGTGGTTATGTGACTTACCTGTATAAATTAGCTGTATCTGGCGATGAGCTCCGCTTCGCTGTGCTTGGATGTAAAATTCGCCTCTGGGCGCAAGTGCATTTCTAAAAACAATAGATGTATTATAAAATATATATATATATATATGCTTAGTAAAAGATGAAACGATGTAATAAAGATTATGCGATGTTAGAAACGTATCGTGTTTGACACGTGCAGTCAAATACGCAGATTAATATATTGTTGGTGAAGTCAAGTCTAGTGTCTATGGCCAGGTTGTGCTGTTGTAGCTTCTATTCTTGCAGTTGAGATAGGAGTTTGCGAAGGAGATGTAGTCTAGGTTTTAGAACCTAATGTGTCGTTGAGGTGTAGTCATATTTATTCAGAATGTTATTGACATTCACATTTTCCAAGATCTGCCCTTGGCTCCGTATACTGATTTCATCTTGTTAAAAGCTCTTATGGTAAGTTGATTGTTCATCTTCATAAGACATTGAAACCAATGTGTCTGTTGTTCCTCTATATATTCGATACATGTCGCTATAATTATTATCTTTCGGATATTCTCACTGCGCATTTTATCGAGTCCGTTGACTCCAATAGTCTTTCTTAGACATTGCATTTCGCATGTCTCGGTATGTCTCTCATGTGTAGATGTCAGTTGCAAAATCTTGCATTGATTAAATAGTTTTGGTTAAAAAAATGCTCTTTATCATTGTTGTCTGTATTTCCTTATTGAATTTTTGATGAAGTAGCAGATGTGGCAGCGTGTATGTCAGTGATATCATAATTATTCTGTGCAGCAATTTGACACTTATCTCTCTGCACGTTTGACTTACTTCATTATTATTCCGTTAACTCATGGTAATTTATTTTTGGCGCTATTTTGAATTGGATTTTATATTTTGTGTTATAGTATCGCTCGCTCGGGAGTTTCTTGGTACGCCGAGTCAAGTACACCTATGAATGCATTGTCTGTGCACTCAAGCATGCCGACTTACGCATTGTTTTTGTAATCAGGTCCACTGACCAATAGGTAGATCCAGGAGAAGGGTAATACAGTTTTGCTGATATGAGATAACACACATAATGATACACAGAAATTGACGTATCGACCAAAATGCCTTTATCAAGATAGACAATTGAAACAAAATTAAAACATATAACAGAAAGCGAACAGTATTAAAATCGACGGTCATATTGATATGAGTAGTATGGATTGATCGGAAGAGGCAAAATGACACCGGACAGGGAAAAATACAAAAATGACAACAAACATGTGAAACGAAACAAACATAAACTATGGATCGACTAAAGTCATACAAGAGACAGGCGCTGATTAAGCCCGTCGGGTTACATGGGAACCGGGTCTGGCGCTTGAGAGTTCTAGTTAGTTAGTTTGTTACTTTCGTGCCGGAAGCGACACATAGGACACAGGTTTTGGTTCTCCATATGATGCGGTCCACTGCCTGCAGCTTTAGTTCCTGGATGGTCTTACAGCCTAGTAATTCCCTTTCTTTAAGAATGGTGTTTTTGAAGGGTAATTAAAAACCACTTGAGAACTGCTAAATTTATCAATATTGCACTCTGAAACCCGACGGTATTAATGAGCGCCTGTTTCTTGTATGACTTTAGTCGATCCGTAGTTTCTGTTTGTGTCGTGTCACATGTTTGTTGTCATTTTTGTATTTTCCTTGTCCGGTGTCATTCTCATCTTTCGGTCAATCCATACTACTCATATCAATGTGGCCATCAATGTTATTACTGTTCACTTTCTATTATATGTTTTAATTTTGTTTCAATTGTCTGTCTTTATAAAAACCTTTTGGTCGAAACGTCGATGTGTGTGTGTCATGTGTGTTATCTTATATCAGCAAAACTGTATTACCCTTCTCCTGGATCTACCTGTTGGATTTCAGTTTTGAGCAGTAAGTACCGTTTTTCGGTTTTGCATCGTACAGTGCATTGTTTATACAATCAAGGACGCCGATGAACGCATTGTGTGCGTAGTCAAGTACTTGGATGAATAAATTATTTGTACAGTCAAGTGCATTCTCTATTGAAGGTAAATACTGAAGAATAACATTCTAATTATCAGTCTCTCACTCCCAATTCGGATATTCTGGATATTGACGCATGCTAATTTATTCCAAGATCGTCTGCTCGTTCAGACTCACATAGAGAAATGAATATGTCTTCTCCGCCAATAAGCTGGTCATTGTTATTATGGCAAGATTAGCTAATTGGTCTTCCTCTTTTTCCCCTCCACATCCGCGTGTCCGGTAACACAGATTATCGTGAATTTGCATAGTGATATCCGCAATTTAGCTCTTTCTAATGTCTTTACCCATCCCCTATGTAATCACCTTTTTTGACTTTCTGAATAACATTTATTGAGTCACTTAGTATGCACGCATAGGAATAGGCCTGCGATTCCAGCCAGTTTAGTGCATTGTATTGTTATAAGTATTGTTATTGTTATTATTATTATTATTATTATTATTATTAAGTAACACATGCGTACTTTTTCAGACAATATAAATATTTTTCATGTTATAAATCATGTTAACTTACTGTCTTCAACATGAAGAAAATACAACATGAAGAAAATACAACATGAAGAAAATATAACATGAAGAAAATACAACATGAAGAAAATACAACATGAAGAAAATACAACATGAAGAAAATACAACATGAAGAAAATACAACATGAAGAAAATACAACATGAAGAAAATACAACATGAAGAAAATACAACATGAAGATCACTACACAAAAGACGGAAACTATGAAAATATGCAGAACATAAAATCCACTAAACACACAGATAAACAGATTAGAAATAAAAAAAAAGTATAAAAGTTCAAATGTATCGATAGTATTTTCACAGAAAATGGAAATCTAGATAGAGATATAGATTCGACATGTCAAGAGGCAAATGCAATAGCGTACCAGCTGCCACCACTATTTCTTCCTCCCAAGATTGAGATGGAAGTTAAAAGACAATTATTTATAATATATTTCTACCAACACTATTACCAGTGCCAAACATTGTCTATCGTATACTGACATTATAGAAAGATAGTGACATGTGAAATGAAATGCTTGAGGAAAGCTGCATGGAGTCACGAGGCTATATATATTACGAAATGAAGACATCAGAGAAAAAATAGGTTTCACGTTATTTTTTTGTTACCCGCAGTCGTAACCTTCGATAACAGTTACCATGTTGTTACCTACAGGCAGACGTTGTGCTTGAACTAGTTTGCACTGCGTGGATGGGCAGAACAACAAAGACACATGTCGCAAGGGCCAGAGTTGTGCCCTGATGTCGACGTCTGTTTCGGCGACATTGGACTCGAAATACCATCGAGTCGATTGGCTGCTGGAACAGAGGGCGGATCACTTATGGGAATGCCCCACGTGCTGTGAGTCCAGTTTTCTAATCAAGAATCAAGTTTTTGTTGCCTTTGTTTTTCATATTGGAAATTTCATTTAGATTTTTCAGTCATCTGTGTCTCCATTTTTTACCATGCTATCGAAAATGACATGTGCATCCATTTCAAATATATCTCTCTGCACGCATTGCGTCTTTCATTATTATTCCGTTCACTCCTGGTGATTTATTTTTGGCGCTATTTTGAATTGATTTTTATATTTTTTGGTATAGTATCCCTGGCTCGGCAGTTTTTTTGGTACGTCGAGTCAAGTAGGCTGACGAATGTATTGCATGTGGACTCAAGCATGCCGATTTATCCATTGCTTTGCAGTTAGGCACGTCGATGAATGAATTGTTTATGCTGTCACGTACACCGATGAATACATTGTATTTTTGTCAAGAACGCCAATGAATACATTGTTTGTACAGCCAAGTGCATTGTCTATCGAAGATACATACTGATAAATAGCTATTAAATTTCTATTAAATTTGTGGAATATGTTCAGTATACGTACGATACAAGATGTCACACACAGAATATTTTCAATATATCTACTGGTAATTGCCTTTGTCTATGATACGCTCCTTTCTGCTTATTATGCAAATATGTAGTTTCTTGTTAAATCACTAACAATTACAATATGTGTGTAATGTGTCCAACATGGAACTTAAATGTACAATTATATACGCGTCTTTTTGCATTCAATATCAATGGAAATATTGTTTCAACATTAGAAGTAGTTTGCAATGAATAGTTATATATATATATATATATATATATATATATATATATATATATATATATATATATATATATATATATATATATATATTATTAAATGAAATAGCGCATGTCACAAGAGTAATAGCCTAAGTCACAAAAAACGTTTTTTGATCAACCATCGACTACCTCTGGTGATTACAGGTATCAGATATTGATCATATGAACACGACGATCGCATGAAATGACATATTGACAACACTTGCATTAACGTATAAGAATATACAACTGTAGCATAAAGAAACACCTAAACAGACATTTACATATTATTATCATTATTGTTATTACCTATTAGGTATCATATATGTTGTTTATCCACTTCGACACCGGACGTGTACATATGTGCTCATATCTCCACTTCAGTATGTCTCTCAGGGTTTAACGGCTGATGGTTCCGGTTATATGTTCATCACTGCTATTTTTGGAATCTTTGTTAGGTGTTTTCTAAGGGTCACGCGTACTTTCACTCCTAATTCGCAGATTCTCAATATTTACTCATGTTAAACTATCTCAAAATCCTCTGAACTTGCAGACTCACGAAGAACATTGTGTATGTCTGCTCGGTCAATATGCTGACCATCTGTTATGGTGCCGAGATTAGCTAATTGGTCTGACCGTTCTCTTTCCTCCACACACGCGTGTCCAGGAACATATTTAATTTTCATAGTGATAGCCGCATTTTAACTTTATCTAATGTCTTCATACATCCCCTACGTAATCACCTGTTTTGACTTTCTGAAACATATGTATTGAGTCACTTAGTACGCTCGAATGTGAATATCCTTTCGATTCCAGCCAGTTAAGTGCAGTTTATTGTTATAAATATTGATATTATTATTATATTTTAAATAAACAAAATTATTATTATTATTAAGTAGCACGTGCTTAACTTTCCAGACGATATAATTTTTTTTTTGTACAGCACAATATAACATACATGCCATGACGATAGTGGCTGCGACTCACAAGACACATATAATTCATTAAGAGCTGTAAACATTATGTATAAACGAATAGCATGCCCACATCAACCGCCATTGGTATCTTCTTTGTATACCCATTTGACTGTTTTATATAACTTTTCTCCTTTGATTTTTATATCATTCCTAATGTTTTCCCCTCCATGGAATACGATTCATGTTATCATGTTCCCACGAATCCGTATCAATTTATGTATCATGCATATTCCGTTTGAATGTAGGTCTATATTTCAAATAGATGACAAACCCTAGATCTGCCACATAACTTCAAGAAGTAAACGTAGTCACCACATGTGCAAACTGTTTACCCATATCTCCTGGTGAATATTGATTGACCAAGTCTCACTGTCGCAGGGAAAGGGAACTGAGGATATAAGCTTAGTGGTAAACAAGAAGTTTTCTTGTTATAGTTAATTCTATGTTTCCTCAGAAGCTGTTAAAGCATGCTCGTTGTTCCTGCGACCATACCAATACTGATTTCTGTATCCAACGGCATGTTATTGTGGTCTGAGGATCCACTTATACATTTAATATGCACACCATTCTTTATTATGTCAGTATCATATTTACATTAAATATACACACCATTCAATATTAGCAGTACCACATTTACATTCAATGTGTACACAATTCACTAATAGCAGTATTATATTTATACTCAATGTGGTAAAGAATTATTTTCTCGCTTTATTATATTTACATTCACTAGTTACTTTATTCAGTACTAGCTATTGACTTCACTACTACTATTTACATTAAATATGTACACCACTGGCTAATATCTGTATCGTATTTATATTCATTATGTACACAATTCACTACTAGCAGTATTATATTTAAATACAATATATACACTATTCACTGTTAGCAGTAACGTATTTAAATTTAATAAATGTAATTTCATTGCAGAAATAATAACATTGCATGTCACAATAACCACATACGTGGTACACTGCTCTTGTAACGTCACGACTTTAAAGGCTACTTTCATGAGTGGGTTTTTCCCTTTTTGGCAACTGATACCCTTGAAATCATCATAGTCCACTTCATATAATGCAATACCTCCATATCCTTGATGTTTGGCGTAGCAAGTCTGTCGTGATAAATGTTTTTGTTATAAACACGTAAGGCATATTCAGTTCTATAATCTACTTTTATCTGCATGTTAATATGAATGGTCTATATCATTTCAAACATAAACTCAGATAAAGTAACAAAAACACGCTAGTTAGGATCTATTAAAAAAAAATTAACACATTAGAGAAGATGGAGACTGAAAGTGTGTATTAGTTGTCAATGAGAGTAATGATTATTTTTTCCATGAGGTGCATTCCAACTTCGACTCATCACTTTGTTGTACACTTTGAAATTATACTAATTGACATCATGAACATTGACTAAATCGATTGTATAATACTGTACTGCATTTACATCAGTATTTAAAAAAATGCATTGCATTAATACAAACCTAAAATTAATGTACATTATAAATTTGTATTGTTTTGTCGTGACAATTGGAAGACATTTGAAGTATATCACCAATTACTATTTGTACCTACATGATTTTATTTGAGTTTTCCCATGAAATTCAAATAATTTTCTCAAGCCTAATGTTATATGTTATTTAATTTGTAAGCCGCTGTGACAATTGGTTCCTGGGTTTCTACTTCAGGATGAGCATACTAGTGCACTCATTTTTACATGCGCGTCGTAGGAGGCGACTAATGGATGTTGGAGCATGTGTTGAAAACCAGTCAGTTGTGACAAAATAAATAGTCACACTGTGCACACATTTCTTGCATTTGTCTTCTATCAAATAATTCTGAGTAGTTGATAGTGAGCTTGCTCGTTGTCACCGGGTTATAGTGTGACAGGTTCAAAACCATGTCTGGACGCATAAAAAAATCCAGATGGTGATTTCTTGCCTGACACGACCGTTCTTCCATTCGACCTAGTTGCAATTGGATGCATGACGCGTAACTTTGGAAAAGTAAACAAATAAAAAATGGATCTGGCAACCCCACCTAATAGTTCCTGCAGCTTAGTACATGAGTTATCTTTATCGCGACGTCAGGTTGCTGCAATGTGACATAGCTTTACCTTTTCTTTTAATAAGCCTCTAGGCGACGAGGAATGCTAGATGTGTAATCACTGCAGACGGGTTAACACATTTAACAAAAGAATGATGAGAAACTCGTATATCATGTGCTCCTGACAAGATGTGGCAATCCTTTCATAATAGCATACTGAAATTCCTTTATTCTCGAACCCATCCCTAATCTCCCGTTACGCAATCACGTCTTTTAGTCTACCTTATGAGAGCATGTGTCAACTTAGTTACATAGCTGAGAAGAATCTGTGCTTTTTGTTAGAATGGCCATCCAGCTGTCAAGAGGTACCTCCTCACAGATAACATAATACTTTAATCATTATCATCCTTTAATCACGAACCTGTTCCTTGCGGGAAACGTAGGAAATATAATTAATATTTATAAATCTGATCTTGACAATATCATCAATGGATTAAAGATCACTTTGGGATTGTAATATTTGAGTGGGTTGCTCATATAAAATGAACTGATAATTTCATTATCACAGAATAAATTTAGTATAACAACACACAAGTGAAAATGCTAGTTGAAATGTATACAAGCGCTGCTAATACTGGATTAATTGAAACGGAAGTTAAAAATATGGAGATCAGAAATGTACAATTGTGCCAGTAGAGTTAATTCTGCCGGAAACGTCAGTTATTGATGGTCTGTTTTTGACAGATATCCTTAACCAACACATCAACATTTGGCCGATTAAGTGTTCAAGAACACGGTAAACCAACATCCAAGATGGCAATATTGACTTATGCATCACCTTACAGTATGCAAATGCAATGTGGTAAACAATGTTTTGCTATTTTATGTTTCCACCAATGACAACAGAGGAAAATCGCTTCATGTGAAATGATGTGTAAGAGAAAGGCTGTAATAGTTACTAAACTATTTAAAATAAGAAATGAAGAAATTAGCAAAAATAGTTTGTTTTGTATTGAACATATCGAAAAACATCAATTAATTTGGTTTTGTCACCTTATGACAATGAACATAAACTACATACAATAAGAGCATACAACAAAATAATATCAAGACATAAAGCCAAATTTAGACCAATAAAACGATTTAAAGAAAATGCAAAGATAAACAAAGTAGGACTTAATACAACCACATCGATACATCTGAATTTGGAAAAAACTGCTGAAGCTTCTACGCCTGCACTTATCATCAAGTATGGATACTATCAACCAACATTCACCAGGGGATAGACAGCAGAACTAGATGTATTTAAATCTATAGCAAGTTATTTACCAGACATTAGAGTAGACATTAATAACTAGTTAGTTTTTGGATTATTAGCATCGCACTCCCGACACGTCCATATGCCGTAATCTTACCATTAAGTCTATACACCATTACACACCAACTGACAGTTTCACTTCTTTGATGATTTGCACACAATCTTCTTAGCCGAAAGAAGGGTGAAATTTTTGCAACGGCTCAACTCATGGTCAATTCCTATATTCTGTACATGAATAAATAATCACCTTCAATAACTTCATTTACCAGTATTGTATCTTGCAAGTAATGTAGTAATTTTATCACCATCCACTGCACTATCGTCAGATAACTCAGCAGTTCAAGCCAGCCGATTAACCTTTTCATTGCTTCGCACATCGACATAGAAGGAACGAAAAGGAATGTGGTAATCTTCGACTCTTCGAGTGCTCAAATCCATTCCTAGCGGATGCAGTCACGTTGCACTTTTTTCGATTATGCTCGTGGAGTCACCAAGAAATTAAACATGCGTTGCTCCTGTTACTCATACATTACAAAGCCTTGTTTACTATCATAATCCCCATAGTCATGCTTCTTGTAGACACAGCACATGCGCCACTCTTCCCCGTGGGTGTCGCCAGCCTTCCCTCTAGGATGAGATGTGAGGCCACGGTTCTATGCACGTGTATAACAACGTGTTTTATTCTTTCTACTTATTTGCTGATTAACGTGTGCACCTAATACTACACAACAATAGTACACACGTGTCCGTTGAGAGCTAGTATCACTCGTAAGAAAGTGTGGCAATACAATCCATGGGTACACGTATCCATTCCACAGCAAGAGCGTTATATTCCAACATGCATATATTTAAAGTGACCGACTCTCCACGTTTAATCCATTACTTTTCTCTTTATTCAATAAGTTGTCATTCACTTTCTGAATTCCAGAATGCAGTAGGTGTTCTTTGTAATAAGATGCATTCATTCATCATATGTAACGCAGGGAGGATATAGTATATTCCGCAATCTTAGGGGATTGATGATTTTATACCGCATCATAGTTTTTTAATGTAAGATTCAAGTGATAACAGTCTCATTTTGTTCTATATTTTGTGATATCTATAACACTCTAGCAGTTACCTCCAACAAGCAATCAAAGCACATGTTCCGTGGCTCTCTGGTTGTAGTCATGTCTGTAGATAAAACCCGCTAGGTCGGTTACATAATCCCTCCTCCACCACCCTCCTTTATTACAAACAAGAACATGACGTGAAGATTAAGGATTTTTATTTGATTGGTTACCAACCACACAAATTTTGTTTCAAATAGAATCAAAAAGTGATAATTACAATTCTCAGAAATAACCTCCCTCCTCCGTCTCCCAGTTATATCTTAAGACATTTTCGCCCTGGTTAGAGTAAGAAAGAACAGACTCATTCTGTTAGTTTATGTTATTAATTTATGAAATGTACTAGTAGCAATTTTATCTTTTGTATTTTTGTATTGTATGTTAGGAAAATGTGTTATAAGAGTGTAGTGGTATGGTGTGGGGCATGTGGACAAGCATGGAGGAGGGAGTGTTCTTAATTATCCACACATTTTCTGACAGCAGGAATGAAGAGAATAAAGAAGCATGGAGCAGAGAGTTTCCTTAATTATCCATACACTTACTGATAGGCGGAATTTATGCAAACGCAGCATAAATAATGAAGCATGTCCTAAACGGGACGGGGCAAAACGACAAGGCCGTGGCGCAGGAGCCAGGCGTCACAGATCTTAATTTGTTCGCCTGTCCTTGAACTCGTTAAGTGTCTTGTTCTGAAATGTCGCTAGTGTTGAAAGAAGACGTTGAGGACTGGATAAGTTAATATACAGTGCAGAAATTGTGGCCTTACAAGAATCGTGTTTGGGAATGGGAAACCGTCTGCAAATCACCGGCTTTCATAGTTTTTACAATCGGCGACACTTTGGGCAAGTAATTCCTGTATGAGAGGCATTGACGTGATCGAGATAGATATTTCTGAATAGGATAATGATGACATACAGCTGCAAGCTGTCAGGGTACAAAACGTACAGCACCCTTTCGTTTTCGTCAACATGTATGCGTGCAACACCAGCCTGAACACGCAGGGCTGGAAATCTCTAGGTGAGATAGTACAGGAAGAAAGAGAAGTCATTTTCTGTGGCGATTGTAAATCGAAAATGTAGATCTTTTGGCAATACTGCTTCTAATCAACAGGGAAGAGATCTCGAGGAGGCTCTGTTTGATAGGAATTTACTATGCATAAACGACGGACGCATGGCAAGGTTGGCTGCTAGGAATGGCGACGACGACAGTGCAATTGATTTGGCTTAGTGACAGATGATATGGCACCCAGATGTAGATGGGGTGTGATGCGGAATCATGACAGCGACAATTTGTCATGCGTCTTGTTGGTGGACAAAGAAAAAAGTAAATAACAGAAAGTTAAAGTTAATTCCTTCCAGTATGATCGCACAGGGTAGAGCATCGTAAGCAGAATTAGGAAGGACAAACTTAAGACACACCAGGGCACGTGTGTGGAATCAACCACCCTGGTTTAATGATGAAGTTCAATGCGCATGGAAGTGCAAACGCAGTAGTTGCAGAGTGGAAAAAAGCAAGGAAAAAAATGACAAGACAACCATATCTTTTTTCTGCAATTAACACATACCAAAGACGACAGGGTTCTACAGTTTAACGATATCGCCAAATCTGCAAAGGAAAGAAAATGGGAAGACTTATGTAATGAGATTGCAAACGAACATTCACTAAAACTGTTCAATAAATCAATGAACGACCCAAGGAAGCGTATAACAATCACCAATTTACAAAGCACAGGCTTAGTATGGCGAAGACATATAAGAATAAGGGTGCAGCGCTGCTGGCTCATTATAAGGCACAAATTGGTCACAAGAATTTAGGAAATTACAATGAAATTATGAAAACAGTCACAGACATGTACAATAAGCAAGTTATTGAAAGTAATAATGCAAATGTTCTTGATTATATTACATCCACACAGAATATAGCAAGAAACATAGTGCCGGGAGCTGGTAATGCTGTTTAACATGAGCCTAGCGACTGGCACAGTAGAAGAAGATTAGTTGCATAGTTATTTAATCCCACTATCCAAGCCTAGCGAGAGTTATACGATGATACAGGGTTTCAGACTTATAACCATGCAGAATACGATCGGCAAGTTGTTAGAAAAGATTGTTGCATGGAAATTGTCCCTACATCTAGAGAGGAATAATAGGCTGCCCTCCACTTTGGCAGGCTATCATCCAGGTAGAGAGACTTGGCACAACATCGTTGTATTGGCGCTAAAAGTGTTCGAAAGTATTGACGAACAATTGGAGACATGCGCGGATGCAATAGACCTAGAAGATGCTTATACCAGAGTTACATTGGATTTCTTGATAACCATAATGCTGCACCTCAAGTTTAGTCCTTTCATTTTCTAATTTCATTGGTGGATTATCTCGGCACTTTTTCAGAGGCATGTTCTTAAATGTGGGAATTGATTTTCGGCACCAACAGTCATACACCCGGGACTACCACAAATGTCACCTCTGTCCTCAATATTATTTAATGTGTATATAGTTCAAATTACAAGCTGTCAGATTGCAGGTCTTGGGAGAACTATGTCCTATGAAGATGGCATTATGGTATATATGCAGAGCAGAGATAGAAAAACGATCGTCAGAAATTTGCAGAGGGAGCTTGATCGTATAGTGTCCATAAAATTTCATCCACGTTTTCACAGTGTTTGGTAGCTATGGATACATCTGCCATTGAGAACTTACAGATGCCTTTGTATTTCGGCATTGGTCTACAGCAGCCACGCTAGCCTAATAATATACTACTAATATAAAACTATTACTGGTATTTTATACTTTGTAATGTCGGTCAAATGCACCCAAAAATAGATGATGCATGATGCGCTCTTCAGGGTATAACGACTGGCCGGTGCACATAAGAAATCTTTCAAAAATTAACTCAGGGTGTTTCTAACGATATTCAATATGGACACAACATCCTGGGAGTATGTTATTCAAAATCGCCCAGTATATCGCAGCATCATCAGCAAGTGTTTGCATTGCTGCGAAGCGTGAAATCTCAAAGGCGCACCAACAACGTGCTGCCCGAAAAGACTGACGAAAAATAAATTGGTGTCTCATTGTTTGCGTTTGTTTGTTTGATAACCTAATAATATCTAACGATTAGCTCTTACTTCATATTTGCATTAGGTCGGTTTTCTGAGCTCTCTTTCATACAGAATTCATCTTTCTGCTGAGTGCAATGTCTATTAAAGCAGCCTTATACTCAGAGGGGTTTTATAATTGTATATATGACATGCTACATAGCTTCCATAAGAGAGCCTCAATATAACCGCATGCCATCTACTAAGGTTTTCAGTTACATGGGTTGTTTGTCAAGGGGAAATTGGTGAGACCTACATGCGCAACTGCATGATACTGGTGTCTCAGAATACGTGGCGAAATTGTGGCATATAATTCTATACCATATTTGGAAGAACAGGTATTTCCACACAACAGAGGAATGCGACAACAAAAATCTTAAAATGTTGTCACTATATCACCATAAATGGGCTGCTGCACTGAGATAAATGCATCAACATGCGTCTAAATGTTTTATCATCGTGGCCTCCGATGGACATCCTTATGTACCATGGATATACTTCAACACAATCCCGAGAAAAGAAGTGTCATTATCGATTACGATAGATGGCCACACTCGGGAGATATGCCATACACACGTCCGTAAATGTCATCATCGACTGCAATGTGTGGCCAATACACCAGTGCTGCAATACCACATGTCTGAACCTGTCGATATCATAACCTGTGTTGGGCAGAAAATATACCAGTGATGTTAATATATCACTCGTGATCACATTGTCTTAGTTATATCAATGCTCATGATTATAAAAGGCTTACTTCACATTGGGTTTTTGTGTGTATTAATATGTATAAATAATATCAGCAAATTCGTCTCTACATTATAACAGACAAATAATTGTCTCCAATACAGGTACATGTACATTTCTTTTCTCTGCGAAACTTCTACGATTAAGAAATTAAAATCGACACAGGTTATAACGTCCCTTAACTTGGAAGCAACCAGAAACGGGATATGTGATTTGTTAGGCATATTAAATACATTCTGCTGAATGTTGTTTGCTTTGTAAAAGACATATTCATATAATACTCGTCATAAACGTCATGGTATATTTTTAAACGTCATGCATACTGTTACAGAAAGAAATGAAGTGATACATTTTCCAATAGAAATATTTCTTCTGTATATAAGTACATTAGACTTGATGGTTTCATTTAATTGTAGAGCTGTCTACTAATATTCTTATCATTAAATAAGGAAAACAATACTTATTATATCTATATACTAATAATATATTAAAGAATCAGGGATATATACACATTACAATGAATGTCCTCGACATGTAAGTCGACTTATTTAGGCATAAAGATATGCACTGACACGAAGATATTATATCTCACATTTGTCTTGCATGCAATACCAAATATGTACAACATGCAACATGTAGGCTGCAACGGGGGAATACACTTTATTTTTCTGATGAATACCCAGAGCGTTGCCATGGGAACAAAAAGAGAACAAGTAATTACGAAGCAACATATATGCTGAGAATACCATGGACTGCTAGAAAAACTAATGTGGAGGTGTTGAAAGAGTCAAATGTGAAACGAACCTTAATCAATAATATAAGTAAAATACAATCTTCAATGTTTGACCACTTCATGAAACAGGGACGTTTGGAGAACATAGCCACAACAGGCAAGATTGAAGGAAGCAAACATATAGGGTGACAACATGAGAAAATAGTTGACAGTTTGACAACCTGGCACGGCAAGGAAACAACAACGATCGTGATACATAATTCTGGAAATGGAGAGTTGTGATGAGATGATCGCCTATGCCAGTCGGCATGACACCGAGTGGTATTTCTGATATATGCCTACTGTGTATGTTGTTTGTTAAAAGCGAACATCGAGATATGCAACTTTGGAATTGCCTGTCCATTCCAATATTCTAGAGACAAACAAGCCATGATTTAATCATATATCTCAGGCCGAAAGGTATAGATCGAAGCTGTGTGGGAGACATGTTCATATTTAGATTAGATTAACATTCTCTTATTACTAGGAGAAAAGTCACTAAATGTTTTCTAGTGCTTGCGCAAATCCATGGCTGTTCTAACAAGACCCACGACAATTGTCGATTTCCAGAGCGCTGATAGGGTCTGAAAGATGACGGACGACACACAATTTGCGGCGTTGCTGGCACACTATATCGCAAAAATTGGTCAGAAAATGTGGAGGCATATCAAGAAATAAGGACAAATATTACAGACATATGTAAGAACTTGAACATGGAAAAAAGATGTGATGATAACAGTTGAAGAAATTAATAATGCGCTGTTAAGTACAAAGAACACAGCGCCAGGATTATATTTCATTAGATACGATGATATTAGTCGGAGAAGGGATGAGGAATTGGGAGAGTTGGTATCTTCAATAACAGCTTTTTAAAGGGCATAGTAAAATAATATTGGTTGTATGACAATTTATTTCCACTACCCAAACCTAACAATGACCACATCAGGATAAAAAGCTACAGAATAATAATGTAGAATACGATAGGCACGCTTTGTGAAAAAAACATTTGACCTGAACGATACCGAATCATCTTGAGAAAAAAAGGTGTTTACCAACGTTGTTAAAATGGTATCACCCAGGAAAGAAGATATGGCACACTGCAGCCATATTTTCGCATGGTGTGTATAAAGGGTTCGATTCGTACATAGAGATATGTACGGTCGCAATATATCTTGAGGGTGCTTACAATAGGGTGTCCTTGAATGTCTTGATGGACCAACTGTTAAATCTTGCAGAAAATCCTTTTGTCATGTGGTGGATGGTGTGGCCCTGATGCACAGGATAGTAGTTCATAAGTGTGGTAATTGGGTATAGGCACCAACGATTATTAGCCCTGGTCTACCACAGGGATCGCCTCTAACTCTTGAGTTTTTCATTGTAAACACAGTGTGATAGTATCTGGTTGCGGAACCCTTCACAGGCAGGGGGGTTTCACAGTAAGAAGTGAGAACCCTTCACATATAGCAAGAGATGGACGGGGGAAATGCAACACATTGAATGTTTTGCTCTTGTGTAAATGTTGGTACAAATACTTTAAATTGCAGACGAGTTGTTCGCGCACATGTCAGACAGAAAGTCTGAGACAAGCTAGTACGCGTTAGCTAAAGGCAATATTATTTATCACAAGTCTGCATCTTACGCACTCGGACACAGGAGGCAGTCATGACGCTACTATACCATACCTCAGGAAGGACAATGGGATGTTTGGACTAGGTTAAGACGAGTGTCTACATACTCACACAGAGTCCGTCTGAACTCGTGGATACTCGCCACAACCAGACAATAGAATTGGCAAGAGTATTAAGTTGCGTAACGCTAGGGGCATAGCCTCTTACCAGAGAGGAACATCTAACGTTACGCATGGATTAATAAACGCGTACAGGAGTTTGACAGGTGATGATGTGGAGGCGGAGTCGGAAGCAGAGAGAGCGGTCGGAGGGCCCCCGCAGACGGTCTCCAGGAGAGCAGTCAGAGAGCCCCCGCACGAGTCTCCAGGGGCAGAGAGAGTCCCCGCACAGAGTCCCCGGAGACAGTCCCGAGAGTCAGTACTTGTCTCCCAGGAGAGACAAGTCCTAGTTAGTTTGGCAACAGTCACAGAGTCAGATAGTCGGTATACTCTCTAAGACTTAGCTTAGAACCCGAATGAAGCAATTCCTGGATGTGTTAGCGTAATTTGTAATCTGAGATGATTTTATTATTGCCCAGTTGCAGATAATTTAGGATTAGTCTGCAGAGTTAAGGACGGACTCGAATAAGACTAGATTGTGACTTGTGCCTTGTGTTTATTTGCCTCTCTTATGAGTATGATGCTATTAATTGATGTATATCAACGTGTGTAAATAAACTTCATATTATTGTGAAGGAGTGCTTTGGTTAACTGATTGATGTCGAGCAGTATTACACAGATTTAGACCTGATCACAGCACTAGTATTCCAGTAAGTCCTAAAAGGCATTTTCTTCCGTCGCAAATTATTGTGACGCTGCAGATCTTCTTTCTGTCACACTAGTCTGTCCAGGACAGACAGTCAACTATATGTTTTCGGTAACAAGGTTTCTGTCACGCACAAGGGCAGACATATTACTGTTACAACAGTTCATACCACTAGTAATCAAATCACAGGTTCTAGCAGAACGATGACGTGCACCGATGACATCCTGGTGTATTGGAAGAGCAATACTCTAGAAAAGTGCGTTGTGGAACAACAGGGGAAACTTAACAGACTGACAAATAAGTGTATAGGTACGGGAGCGTGGTAAATCCTTATAAAGCATTCGCATAGTGGTTTTTCCTGAACAATCATATGGTAAAGACACCCATGCCACGTGTTTCGATGGCCAGTAACATTTTAGAAAGAACCAACATAATGAGATATCGGTGTCTTTTTTTTAGGGGGGTGGGGTAGGGGTGGGAAAGTCTGAGTTTTAAAGGAATATGTAGACCACGTTATCATACGGACAGACACAGGCTTGTCAGGAATGAAGGTTACAGCAGCTGCGCAATGTGAGCAGAGGTTATTATTTCTTGTGTACCGGGGTTTGTTGGTGTCTGCAGTGCATTGGCAATTCTGACTCTTGGCTAAACTAAGATCGAAAGATAGAATATAATCCAGAATGCAGCAGTGCGTATCATTCTTGCGTGCACACGAGAGACATCGACACAAGTTATGAGGTACCTACTTGACTGTACTGCAGCAAGGAACATATTACAGCATTACAGTGCACGGACGTACCGTCAAATACATGCAGATAAGGAATACCCATTGCATTCCGAAATACAAAACGTTGACGGCAGCATACTTAAGAGAGGAAAGTCGTGGATGAGACGTGCTGATGTTGTCATACAAAGTGTGTGTAGATTGCAAGATGTGGCAGCAAATGCGGAATGAATAGGTCTAAACACATATTTCGAGACGTGTTTGATAGTAGTAATATCACTTAGCAGGGAATGCAGATAATGATGTCGCACAGCTGTGGAGAAAGAAGTGCAGGCTTTTATTAGTGAGAATATCACAGAGTAGTATGTGCTTATATACACTGATGGATTTGTGATTAGAAATGCTCATAGTGCTTGGGACTTCATAGCTCAATGCGCAGGTAAAACGATCATGGGGGATATTGGGACCGTTACTGTTACTACGAGTAGCATGACATGACGATTATGGCGATGACCAGGGCATTTGAGTGGGTGGGCACACAGAAGGTAACACGGGTCTGCATCTTTAATGACTCTATAAATATGATTAAGAAGATACGAGTGGGTCTCGTTCGCAAACTGTGCATTGAGGCCTTGAGAAAGGCGAGGCTGAAAGTGGTTATATTTATTTTCGTGACGAGATATGTGTGTGTTTGAGAAAATGAAAGAGCAGATCAACTTGCGCCATTCGAGATTGTGTCACAGGGTGATGGGGCAATGGATGAGCTGACGTTTTGAACTCCATAAGAGATATAGCACGCGATACTGCGAGTAGTGTGGATAATGATTCCTTTTTAATGTCCAGGATTAAAAATGTGAAATACGATGTTGCTATAAGTGAACTATTTGGAGGGCGTAGAAAAATTATGGTCAAACAGCATAAGATCGGTATTGTTAGCAGAACATTAATGGTGGATACACTCAGGGAGAGATCGGAACAACTATGGACAGCTCCAGTTTGCAGTGGTGATGATCAGACGTCTAACTAACTACGAATTAAGAGAATTAGTTTTTCTTAAATTCATTTGTAACTACACAGACGCCTCTTGGATGTGCGAAAGGGCAAATTTAGTACCAACATATGTTATCCTTAATGATTAAATAACAACTACTAGAAATATTTCCCTGACAATGCATATATTTGCAATTCGATGCTCACTGCTATTGATCAGAATAACCCACTCAATTCGGTCATGTCAAGACATTGGCGCAAATAAAACGACGCGACGCCTTTTCATTCATGGACTACATCCTGCTGGGAATTTAGTAGGACATGATCCTACTGCAAGGGAGATTCAGCAGGAGTTTGAGAATGAACACTGAATAAGAAGATCACATTAAGATTGTCAACTACCCAACATATTCCATTATATTTTTCAAGTCTCGGACCTACCAGTTGAAACTGGGAATGCCTATAATTTTGATATGAAATATTGAGCATCCAAAACTTTGCAACGTTTCCAGATTGAAAGTAAAAGCTATGCATTTCCATGTCATTGAAGCACAAGCGCTAACAGGCTGTGGCAGAGGTGAATATATTTTCATTTCGAGAATACCATCAATATCATCAACATTGTCTTGTCAATTAAAGCGTTTACTATTTATTGTTAGGCTCAATTTTGCAATGTTGATTAAATAATATGAGGGACAAACCGTACAATAAATATATTTTTTTAATAATCACCAGCAGCCTCTTTTAGCAACTAATCATGGAGCTGTGCTTATAATTATTATATAAATAATTCAGCAAATTCAGAGGTGTTCAGAAAAAATTGGAGAATGAACACCTAAGAAGAATCATTTTCTATATAACAAAGTATTGCGATGTGTCTAAGTATATCATTATTAGTTATGAATAAGTGAATCAGTGGTATGGAATGTGTCCCTGCAAGCTACAGATGTCACCTTTCTGAATTATATGTGTATGCTTCGAAAACATTAATAAGAATATCTAAACCAGCAGCTTTCCATTAGTCAACAAAACTTCTATTTATCATTCACTGATGAAAGCATGTACAATAGTTCCCCTTTTATTTTATAATCCTGTTATTATATATGGGTAAATAAGTACATGACAATTAAATACCCGTTTTGTGTAGGTGTGACAGTATTGTTGATTTTTCAACCAAATGACAGCATTTGTAAAAGATGAATGCTGTCTATCGTAAATGTAGGTCACATTATTAAAAAGGCTTAAATAAAGGCGCGTGAAATGCTTTTTGCTGCTTCTTATCACCGTTGATCGTATAGTGATATCCTCTCCTGAAGTTGAGATGAGCTAATAACTACGGCTGTCTATGTATTCTCTTGTAAGTGGTGGTCAGCCTGATTTCGCTGACTGTAATTGCCTTTAACATTAATCTTTGAACTATGAACACACATCAACGTAATAAACTACAAATACTGAAAATAAATTTATTCAGCGCAAACTTAGCATTGAATAAAAATTCAACGTATTTAAATTCTACTCGTTGTCAATACATGCATTCAAGGACCAGTCACACAGAGTCCGCATATCAACTCCAATAGTAAACTCCGACATATAAAAAAATAATCGTTGACAATAATTAGTACCTCCAACGTATTAAATAGTAACCCCACGTATTTGTAGAAACTCCAACTGATTTCGCCAATCGTTGACAGTAAATAGTAACTCCAACGTATTAAAAGGAACTGCACGTATTAGTAGTACCTCCAACTGAGTGCGTCAATCGTTGGCAGTAAATAGTAACTCCAAAGTATTAAACAGTAACTCCAACGTTAAATAGTAGATTCACGTATTTGTAGTAACTCCAACTGATTTCGCCAATCGTTGACAGTAAATAGTAATTATAGTTTCACTTCAACACGATACTGAATTTTATAGAATACAGATAAAATCCTTTCACGTACACCATAGTACACATGAACTACATACAAGTAACTTGGTGAATATCTCAGACTAAACTGTCCGTTACTCAAACTGACTTTCAACTCCAAACTAAGGACAGCACTTCAACTGATCATTACCAAGACTCCACTCAAAACTCTGTCCCTAAAACTCAAATATTCAATAACTAATCGTGTGCAAAACGACTTTACTGCCCGCTTCTCAAACTACCATCTTTCACTCACTCAATCGTTCACAACATACACGCTGTCTCAAGACTATAACTAGTAATTGAATAGGTAGGGGGAAGGGGCGTCTTGGTGTAATCATTACAGATCAGACTACAGGAGGACGAACGAACAGTAGCCTGGTGTCTGATCTGTTACATAATATGTATTTTGTATAGGAAGCCCAGTGAATTGTGCAGAATACAGAAAGATACGTTTTATGAACCAAATAATTAATACACTACTCAAGATAAGAAATGAAAACTTTGAACGCAAGATCGACACTGAAGTCAGTGAAGATCAATTCTTTTTATTTAAAGAAAAGGAAACAGAGAGGTTATACTTAATATTCAATGTTTGATAGATACAAAAAATAGAAGTTCAAAAAATCTATTTTGCTTAACAAACTATAGCAAGGCATTCGACAGATTGCAACATGAACAATAAATTGAATGTCTGCAAACAATGAGAATAGACGGAAACGACATCAACCTGAGTAGAAATATATATATATGGAAAAAATGGTTACACAGACTTTTATTATAATATGAAGAAACAAGAAACACCAGAAGACTGGAGAAACGCGACAATCATTCCCATATGGAGAAAAAAGCCACACAGGAACAATGTAAATAAAAAATATTAGATCAACGACTACGATCCTACAGTGAACCACAACTTTAAAACACCCAAATGAGCTTCCGTAACAACAAAAGTTGTAGGGATGATGTCTTTGCACTTAGATAGCTAACAGAAATTACATAAAACAAGAAAGAATTATACATCACATTCGTAGACTATGAAAAGGCATTCGACAGAGGAGACAGACAACAACTATGGAAAACACTATCAATAATCGGAGTTTGTCATGTGACGTATTCCTCCCAGAACGTTGTCTTCCCAATGAACTCTCTGAACCTCTCTCTGTCTTGGGCGATGTGGCTTGCATTTTATAGCGATGTATTCATGTTATCTGTAATGTCATCATTCCATCGTCTTCTTGTTCTGCCCCTTCTCCTCTTCCCAGGTACTTTTCCCTCCATTATTTGTCTTTCTAAACAGTTATGTCTCTTTATATGACCAAACATGCGTAGTTTTCTTTTTGTTATTGTGTTTAGTAACAAACACTCTGGAATATTCAGTGTGTTTATAATATCTGAGTTTCTGATTTTATCATTCCATGATATTCTAAGTATCTTCCTGTAGCATTTGAGCTCGAAGGCGTTGATCCTCTTTGCCGCTGTTTTACTTAGAGTCCATGTTTCACAGCCGTATGTTGCAACTGGAAAAATAAAAGTTCGTAACATTAGCACTTTCGTTTCTATTTTGTTGTTTTTCCATATGTTTTTCAGCCGTGTTATTTTGCAATATGCCATTGCCAATCTCTTCCTTATTTCTGCCATGCAGTCTCCTGCACCGTTGATGTTTGCTCCAAAGTATTAAAATTTATCCACACATTCTATCTCGGTATTGTCTATTATGATTGTTGGTTGGTGTGTTGTTATATCTGTTGACATGATTTTTGTTTGATGCGTGTTTAAATACAAAAATTATGTCAACAGATATAACAACACAACAACCAAAAATCATAATAGATAATATACGGAGTACCATACAATTTAATCAACATATGCAAGGGTATTTATGCTAATAGCCAATGTGCAGTAAGAACAAATGTACGTGTGTCCAATAAGTTCTAAATTCAATCAAGAGTTCGCCAAGTGTGTGCTATCCCCTCTACGTTTTGTTAAATATATCGACCACATCAGTAAACTAACAAGTGCCAGCAAAGAAGACAAATTGAATGAACTACTCTTTGCAAACGACCATGTACTAATAGCGGCATCCGAAGAACAATTAAAGAACATTTGAACAGACTCCGCACAACATGACAAAAATACAACATGAAAATCAATATTGAAAAGACGAAAATAATGGCAACTGCAAAAAAAAAAAATGGAAAGAAATACCCTTATGTCCATCGATCTACACCTTAAACAGGTTGGTTGGTTGGTTGGTTGCTGATCCAGCGGTACATGGGCTCATGTCCTTTCACCTAATGCCATTAAATGGCATTATATTGCTAGGAAGTCTGTGGATTTTCGGCCCACCCCGAGGCAAAACAAGAGAATAACTATCACACCTCCAAGAAGGTAGGTTTCAACCTATGCGCTGCTCCTAGCCACTGAAGCCAAGATAGGGTTCAATGAGCGCATTCCCCGCCAACAATTGACTACTGGTTATGCCGAACTTCTCTATTGCTCTAGGCATGCAACAAAATGTTCAAGTCAAAAGGATGGTCAAGTCCTAAGTCAATGTGCCTCTATGATGGGTTTCAGCAATAGGAAAACTCAGTGCTGTCAATTTCCTTCTCCCCAGTGCTGCAAAGTACATCTCTGGCTCCCTCCCAACATAAGATGGTGCATACATATATTCAGGTAAATATGAAACACATTTCAACAACAAAATCATAATTGTATAGATGATGTGCCATGAAGCTTCTCTAAGATGATAACCTTAATATAGCGGCATGTCATCCACTAAGGTTTTCTGTTGCATGAGTGGTATGTCTAGTGGGCCATTGGTGATATCCACAGACGCAAACACATGCATAACTTAAACAGGCAAATGGGTTCACTTATTAAGGAAGCATTATATCGAGTGAAGGGGAAACCAGTAAAGAGATACAAAATAGTTGCAACAAAACATACCAGATCCTAGGACAGATGACACGTTATTTCAAGAACCAAAATGTAAACATAGAAACTAAAGCTGCATTATACAAGACTATTATTATTTCATTACTATGCTACCAGTGTCAAACCTGGACAATGATGGCACCAGACACAAGAAAAATAGTGACAGCAGAAATGACATGCCTACGAAGAATACTCTGGGTGTCATTAAGAGATAGAATTAGAAACGATAACATCAGACAGACAACCAAAACAATACCAATATTGGAGCACATCAAAAGAGCACATGTTAACAGATCAAGTGGTTTTCACACGTATCCAGACTTCCGACAGATAGCATGCCACAAATGGCCATGACACATAGACATAACGGTTATAAATCAGAGGCAGACCATGTAAAAGATGGATCACAGAAATCAAAGTAGTCACAGGATCAACCTTACAAACAGCACACAAGATGGCCATCTCTAGAGAAATCTTCCACCTATGACGCCGGAAGGCAAACAAGGACCTCATCGTATAGATAGATAGATATATCTAAAACATCTGGTCCTTCTAAATGAAACATCTATCATGTTACAATCTAACATATAACTGGAAAAAAGTTTAACAGCACATGCAAAAGCAGCATTCCAGAAGATGAGGAACATCTTATGTAATAATTCATTATCAATAGAAATAAGAAAGAACATACTAAAATGTTACATAGAACCCATCCTGCTATATGGTAGTGAAGCATGGACATTTGGCAATATTGCAAGAAAACATCTGGAGGACACAGATATGTGGTTTTATTAGAGAATGTTGAAAATATTATGGTCAGTTAAAAAAATGAGTAATGTTATAATTCTACAGCTGGTAAATTCAAATATAGAACTTCTTAACTGTATTAGAAGACGACAATCACAGTTTCTGGGTCATGTCATGATAAGAGGTGGGCTGGAGAAGATCGTAGCAATTGAACAAATCGAAGGTTAGAGAGACAGAGAAAGACAACGTGAGAAAATATTGTATGGCCAGACAGCCTGGCAGAATCATCAGAAACTATTTTTAAATGTATAACAAACAGTTGACCGCGTACGCCAGAAGGCATGGTAACAATGAATAAATGTATATATATATATATATATATATATATATATATATATATATATATATATATATATATATATATATATATATATATATATATATATATATATATATATATATATACCCCATCGAGGCCAGCACCGTGCAGTGGCTTGGTTCAGCCATCAGGGGCTGGAAACTAAAACTGGTCGGGCAGTCCCACTCGAGCAGGACCATAGTCCTGCCCAAGTAAGCAGAGTGCTGAAGACGGAGGCATGCAGCCAAAAGGCGCACATATAATCAGGATGCCACGCACAAAACACAATGGAAACATGTCTGTATTCATAAATAGTTATGGTGCCTGCCCTGTGGTGGACATTCAGGCAGGGACGGTGCCGGGCCCCTATACCTCGAAAGGGCCCAACCTGAGTTACTGGAAGTCCTTCTCAATTGCCCCGAGGAGCCATGACGCAGGGGATAGAGCTACTGGCCAACACTGTATGAACTACAAAAGACAGTGGTTTTGTTAACGAGACAGAATTACAGATATAGACATGTTTCAAGTGAACGAAAGAAGAAGAAGAATATATATATATATATATATATATATTGAAGAGATGTAAACCAAGGATGTATTTTATCACCCAGCCCTATTTATCATCTGCAAATATAATATTTTTAACATATAGAACTAATGCCACGAATCTCTATCGGTGAGAAAATAATACACGAAATGTGATATGCATATGACACTGTACTTTTAGCAGAATGTGAACAAGCACTGTCAAGACGAATAAATCAACTCAATAAATCAAGCAACTAATGTGAACTAGATATAAACAACCAAAAAAGAAAGATCGTCAAAGATAGCAAAATTGCAAAACATAAAAATATTGGGGGGATTCGACAACAGGTAGAACATTACCGATAGCCCGGAAACATAATCAAAAAGTGTGTTAAATGTGAAACAGAAGTTGAAAGAAGAATACTAATGGGCTACAATTATTTTTAATACTTCGAGGAAAATATTGAAATCCAAATCAATGACAAACAAGATATAAATAAGATTCATGAAATGTCACTTATGTTTACATATATGCAGATATAAGATGATCCTGTCACAAGGCCAGGAAAAACATAGAAAATATGGATATATAACATCAATCTAATCTTAACCAAATACTGATTCAACGCAGGCAAGGGCACCACATGTGACGAAACATCTGGACTTGTATAGACAGCTAAAACTCCCATCAACG